>JAJIBD010001374.1:0-140975 GCA_021461705.1 Cryptotis parvus | reverse complement strand
TGCCATAGCAATCAGAGAAGAAAAGGACATCAAGGGCATCCAGATAGGCAAGGAAGAAGTCAAGCTATCATTATTTGCAGATGACATGATATTATACCTAGAGAACCCTAAACTCTCTACCAAAAAACTTCTAGAAACAATAGATGCATATAGTAGAGTGGCAGGATACAAAATCAACACGCAAAAGTCGGGTGGCTTTCCTATATACAAATAACAGAAAGAGAAAGGGATATTAAGGAAACAATTCCATTCACAATTGTGCCACAGAAAATCAAATACCTAGGAATCCAACTTACCCAAGTGTGTAAAGGACCTGTACAATGAAAACTACAAGACACTGCTCCAAGAGATAAAAAGAGGACACAAGGAAATGGAAACACATTCCCTGCTCATGGATGGGGAGAATCAACATTGTCAAAATGGTAATACTCCCTAGAGCTCTATACAGATTCAATGCAGTCCCTATGAGGATACCCATGACATTCTTCAAAGAAATTGACCAAACAATCCTGAAATTTGTATGGAGCGATAAACCCCCAAGGATAGCTAAAAGCAATCCTCGGGAAAAAGAAGATGGGAGGCATCACCTTACCCAACTTCAAACTGTACTACAAGGCAGTAGTAATTAAAACAGCATGGTATTGGAATAAAAACAGACCTGTGGACCTATGGAATAGAATTGAGTATCCTGACACCCAACCTCAAACACATGATCATTTAATCTTTGATAAAGGTGCAACGAGTCTAAAATGGAGTAAGGAAAGCCTCTTCAACAAGTGGTGTTGGGAAAACTGGGCAGCGACATGTAAAAAAATGAATTTGGACCTGTGTCTAACACCATGCACAAAAAATCAGATCAAAGTGGATTAAAGATCTCAATATCAGACTTGAATCCATAAAGTACATTGAAGAAAATATAGGAAAAACCCTCCATGACATTGAAGCTAAAGGCATCTTCAAAGGTGAAACATCTCTAACAAAGCAACTAGAAGAAAAGATAAATATATGGGACTACATGAAACTAAAAAGCTTCTGCACCTCAAAAGAAACAGTGACTAAGATACAAAAGCAGTCCACAGAATGGGAAAGAATATTCACCCAATACCCATCCTGATAAGGGGTTAATATCCAGGATATATCAGGCACTGGTAAGAACTTTACAAAGAAGAAAACAAACAACCCCATCAAAAAAATGGGGAGAAGAAATGAACAGAAACTTCAGCAAGGAAGAAATTCGAATGGCCAAAAAACATATGAAAAAATGCTCATCATCACTAATCATCAGAGAGATGCAAATCAAAACAACAATGAGATACCACTTTACACCACAGAGACTGGCACATATTCAAAGAGCAAAGAACAACAAGTGCTGGCGTGGGTGTGGGGAAAAGGGGACACTCATCCATTGTTGAGTGGGAATGCCGGCTGGTACAGCCTTTCTGGAAAACAATATGGACATTCCTCCAAAGACTAGAAATTGAACTCCCATTTGACCCAGCCATACCACTCCTGGGAATCTACTCTGGGAAACCAAAAAATACATGGCCGGAAACACCATCCCTACTTTTTATGTTCATAGCAGCATTATTCACAATAGCCAGAATCTGGAAGCAACCCGAGTGCCCGAAAATCGATGACTGGATAAAAAAGCTTTGGTACATCTACACAATGGAATACTATGCAGCTGTTAGGAAAAATGAAGTTATAAAATTTGCCTACAAATGGATGGACATGGAGAAGATTATGTTGAGCGAAATTAGCCAGAAGGAGAGAGACAGTTACAGAATGACTGCATTTATCTGCATAACATAAATATATAGGTACATATTATGATACCAATATCCAAGGTCAAGTGAAACATACATCAGGAGGTCCTGTCAAAGGTGGAAATTATCACAAACGTGTGGGAGTCAGAGGCTAGGTAAGACAGAAAAATGGAACAGTGTGCTAACAATTGTCGAGGGTACTAATGCCAACCTAGAACTGAGCATTAAATAGAGGCAAAAGGATACACATGACAACCCTTTAATGTATGTTCTGTAATCCATAGTCTGGAGGGGAAGGAAAAGAAAAAGAGAGAGAAATGGAAAGAAATAAAGAACCTGCCATGGAGGAGGGCTGGGGGAGGGGAGGGAACCGGGGGCGTTGGTGGTGGGGAGATGGGCACTGGTGGCGGGATGGGTGCTGCTACACTGTATGACCAAAACCCAAATATGAACTTTTTAATTGTATATCTTTGTAATTGTAAAAATAAAAAAATTAAAAAATAAATAAATAAATACATAAAGTATAAAAAAAAAGAAAGAAAAATATTGTAGTCAGAGGAGGTCTTGGTTCTTAACTCTGTTTTTATCTTTATCTTTTTTAGAAAGATATGGTGCTATCTATTTATTTTTATTTTCTTTTATTGGGTTACACCCGAGGATGCTTAGGGGTTACTCCTGGTTCTGCATTCAGGAATTACTCCTTTTTGGTGCTCCGGGGACCATAGGATTTCTGGGGATCAACCGGGTCAGCCAGGTACAAGGCAAATGCCCTACCCACTGTACTGTCCCTCAGACCTCTGTATCTGTTTCTTTAGACACTTTCTACAAAAGAATTAGCATGAAAACAGGACTTTAGCAACTGAGAATTTTCCAAGGTACCTTCCTGTGGGTCAAAGTGCTATCCTCATGCTTGCTGTTCCTAAGCAAATGTTTCTCAACTGAGGAAGGGGGAGGAAAATAATGCAATGCTAATTTCCAAACACAGACTGCCATCACCCAGTTGCTGTTCTTTTAGCCCTGTTCTCATCCTCCCTGAAAGGGAAAAAATGTATCCTGTTTTGGAAAGATAGACGTCTCTGCCAAGGTGTTGCAGAACACCTAAAAAGCCTCTGCATCTGCCCTGGATTGCCTCCTGTAGGTCACTTCGTAGATAGGGGGTAGTTTAAGTGTGGCAGTTTATCTGACCATGTATTCTGTACTGGCTGGTATAAATATTCTCTCATGCTACCACAATCATTGTGGGACTAGCTAGATCTTACCAGCATATTTGCCTGGCCACGTTGGATCTCTAAGTAATTAGACCATAGAGAAATGCTGTTTGCCTCCAAGCAAGCAAGCATGGCTCCCTGCTAACTCAAAGGCAACTGAAATACAAAACCGTGAAGTAGACAAGATTCTTATGAAGGCTTAGAGAAATATTTAACTGGCATTAGTATTAGTCTTTGGTACAGAGGCATGCCATCTCAGAAAACCCCCTTCTCTACCCTATAAAGGCATTTTCAGGCAGATCTTGGCTCAAGACATCAGGTGAGGTGCTGGGAGAAATTACCTGAGGGCATTTGACCCCTCCCTGCCAGGGAGTTACATTTAGCTTATAGCTCCTCCCAGCTCTGCTAGGGAGGCTTTGAATCAGCTCTGGGTTCTTGTAAACAGCCAGAAGGCCTCCTGAAGTTGTTACATTTCTATATAGCTGTTTTCATCTCTAGATTGCCCAGCCCAGAATGGGCCAGGCTGGGACATTTGGCGGATTTCTAGCTATAAAATAAGCTGCAAGAAGAAAGAAGCTCTCTTTTCCTTTTTTGCCTTTTTGCCTTTTGGCTTACCTCGGCATTTTCTTCTCCGTCCTCTCCATTCTCTGTTGGGCCTCAATACGTGGTGGCAGCCATCTTGGCCCACACGTGGCTGGGGCCTAGCTGGGAACACAGAGTCTAGAGGTTTTCCCTGCTCTTGAATTTATATCGGAACCTGTGTTAGTAAAGCCCTTTTATTTATTTATTTTTTTTTAATTTTTTTATTATACCACATTTACCTGCAAATGGAGGGACATGGAGACTATCATGCTGAGTGAAATTAGTCAGAAGGAAAAGGACAGATATAGAATGACTGCATTCATTAATCCGACATAAATAGATACCAGTGTTTTACTAAATGTGGGAAATGGTAATGGCAGATTAAGACTCACCATTGAATATACACAAAGAGACTTTGTAAAGCCCTTTTAAAACTACATTGGATTCCTGAGTTTTCATTCATTCCCCCGCCGCGGAGGTAGAAGGGAACTTGCTTCCCGGCACTATTGGGGATCCCAGCGGCTGCCCCGGCACACCAAGGCAATAAAACAATTTTTTTCTCTGCGTATTAGCTACTAGTTTATCTCTGCACCTCAGGAATTTGTCCCAAATTGAGAGCAAGGATGCAGTACTTTGTTTTTGATTAAAGAAACTCAGAGTAATCATTGCCCCACAAAATTTTCTTTTTTCCAAGAGAGAGCTCTCCCTTCCATTTCGCCCTTTCTTCATCTTCTCTCTTCATATCTTTCTAGAAGTTTCTTCATACACTATACAAATTAGATAGCCAAGTTTCATCCTAGTCTTTTTCTATGTCAGAGAATATGTTAGATGGGACAATAAAAGTTTACTTATCAGGGATATTGCATACCAGAAAACTACAACTATGGCTGCATAAGGAACTTGTTCCATCACTCCCCTTTCTTTGGAATCTTAGAAATTTATTCAAGAGAGAGTGACTGAGCCTATAGTATGTACCACAAATAGTTCATTACTACACGATGAATAAAGCAGAGAAAATTTCTGCCCTGTAAGAGCTGGTATTTTTAGTGAGAAGAGGGAACCAAAAACCAAGAAAATAAAAAAATATAAGCACTATTGTAGACAGGAATATAAGGAGGCCTAATAATATCTATTAGAGAATAAACAGTCTCTGAAACCAAGGTATGAAGGCCTCTAAAACAAAAGACCCATCTCAGAATCATTGCTCCACATAATCATTGCACCTCATCTCAGAGCCTGGGAAAACCACTGAGATTCAGAATTCTAGGCCAAGTGCAAGAAAACTTCCTGAGAGAATGGCTGAATCCCTTGAGAGGAGAGGTTCCAACTCTGGAACAAATGCAGCGCAAAGTTATCAAAGAGAACATCTTTTGCTCCCAGCTCTACCCCTTGGTAACCACCTAGCAATGGACTGAGTAGGGTAGCTTGTGGTAAGTGTATATAAATTAAGCAGAGGAAGAGGCACATGAATGCTGCCAGTGCTCCTGTTGCCTGCGCACATGCCACTCACATCTCCCCTCCTGAGATGATTGCTTTCATGTTTTAATCTTGGGATATACACTGGCTGACTCTGTTCCAGGAAGCCCATGTTCTCTTGAGTATGTATCTTATCTTAACTTAAATCTCACTTGCTCTATCTTTCACTTGATCACTTGACTTCCAGTAGATCATCAATTACTCGAGTTGGCACCAGTAACATCTCAATATGTCCTGTCACATGCGAGATAGCCCAAGGGCATCTGCCCGCTCCAGGAACATAAAGAGCCTCAAACCATTCCATCAAGTCATTGGAATGAGGTCTATAATTGTTACTGGTATTTGGCATGTCAAATACGACACGGGTAGCTTGCCAGACTTTGCCGTGGGGTGGGATAAGCTCTATCTTTATTTCATAATAAACAGGTATATACGAATAATAACTATATACATACTTTACTGTTCTTTTCCTGAAATTCTTTTCTATGAGGAAAGGCAATGAACATAAAAGATCTGGGCAAGATTAGGACTGACCTCCCTTTCCTACAAAGAGCAATTCCTCTCCAGCCTTAGAAATTAGGTAACAGAGATCTACCATATCATGCAGAACAAGTGGATTTCAGGCATAGCTCAACAGCTTCCTAGGTGACATGAGCATCCATGTCATGCAGGGCTCATACAGACTTTATCAGTCTTCATTGTCCCAGGTTCTTTTCTAGGTGTTACACTGGTGGGTAGATTTTCTTCTTGATGCTGTTGCCTCTATTTTCCCACTCCACATAAGCCACCCTGGGAGTCATAATAATAAAGTATGTTCTCAATAAAGAGAGAAATATTAAAGAAGATAAAGGAGACAAAAAGTATTGGAGTCATCATTGTTGAAGTGAATGTGGAGTAATAACTTGGGGTGAAAGATGAAGCACTGAGAAGGTAAACATGAAAGTTGTCTTTAAGTGCCTCTCAAAGACCAGTCAAAGAAATGTCAACTGGAGATACAGCACATGAGGATACAGCCTATGTTAACATGAAAGTGGATTTTTCTCTGCTGGTGGTTTCTTGAGAATTGAATAAAAGATTTGTATACAAAACTCGGAAGATTGAAAATTAGTTTATTGTGCAATAAAAGTAGATGATTCCAGGTCCCTACCCAAATGTCTAGGCCTCTCTGTTACCTGTGAAGGACTTTCTGGTTCTGTCCCTGACATTGCCTGGTCCAGCATACAACTTCACTATAATGTCCGATGCAATCAAATTCCCTCCTGGGTACTGTAGGGATGCCGCTGGGGTCCCCCGACAGTATCAGGACAAGAAGTTCTCTTCTACCTCTGAGGCTGCCAGGGAACAAATGAAAACTCACGAGTCCTGCACAGTTACAAAAAAGTCTTTTAATAGTACAAAAGCTCTACCACCACAATCCAATATAATGAAAGAACTCTAGCTCTGGTCAGAACTTAGACAATCCAAGAAAGCCCAAATCTCCCACCAAAGAGAGAGGATCTCACCCGAGAGGAGTCCTACCCAAAGAAGAAGGGAAGAATGGGTAGTGCCTCAGTCTCCTTATATACACCAAAGTAATCCTAACTGTTGAAAGGGGAGGATCCTGTCAATGAAGAACCATAAACAGCTTGTAGAAGGGTGGTGCCACGCCCTACTAAAGTTATAAATAAAGGGTTACAACAAGGACCAATCCCTTTTTCTGAGATTATCTCTTCTGTAAAACACTGGCGAGCGGGGTGGGGGGGTTATACAAAGTAATACATCTTAATTTCATGGGCTTCATGTAATCTAGATGGTACCCACAAGGTCCTTATCTGTCACCAGGGCGATTCTGAATATCTTGTTTTCTGTGTACTGAAAGTGTCATGTTCACCTGCTTGAGGGAAAACTAGTGTGATCCTTCCTATAATCTTAAAGGATTCTCAATGTAGCTAGGGTGGCAGTCTCCTGATAAATTCTCACTGTCCCATGCTGGGCTTCAGTGGGTATAAAGAGGAGCTATGCCAATATAGATAACATAGAAGTCTTAGTAGATGTATAATAAGTCAGAGTTATTCAGACTTGAATAACTGCTATAACCTCTGTAACTGCCACATCCTCTATCAGTGTTTACATAAAAGAGAGATTTCATTAGAATGAACCTTGACTGAAGAACATGTAATTAGATTAAGCTGTGAGTGGGTAAAACCAAAGCTCCCAAACTAGCTAAGCCTGTTATCCAACAGGGTACAGTGACCAGGTCCTGTTCCTGTGCTGCTCTCTGTCCTGTGTATGCTTTCTCAGCCTCCCTGCTTATATCTGAGGCTATCCTGGGCCTCCTATCCCACCCTTTCCTGTACCTGTCCTTGCATGGCCCAGTACCTGGGCATGCCATCCCTGGGATCCAGGGAGTGAGTCCAGAGAGCATGTGCTCAGAGAGGGAGCCTGCCAGAGAGAGGGCCAGGAAGAGAATAAGAGAGCCTGAGGATGCCCTTTATTTGCTGCCAAATCCCCCCCCTTTATCTCCTTCAAGATTCTGATTGGCTTCCTATTTCTTGTGTGTGATTGGCTTCTTCTGACCTGGCACTGTCTACCTTTACCCCTGCTGTGTTGGCATGAGTTGATTTAATATGACTACCTTCTATTGAATTCCGTTCTGAAAACCATTCAGCATCTATATTCCTAATTGCTCAAAACACATATAGCTTAATCTTCTGTTTAAAGTGACAAGCAGAAAGCAATGGGCTCCATTATCAAAGCAAAAATATTTGAGTAATTCTCATTATTCTCTCCTAGAAATTGTTCCAGGAAGTTTCTGAGGATAGAGAACTTAGTTGTAGCCAGCAAGTCAGGCTTCCTCTCCTCCTCAGTGGATATTCATATGAGTCTTCCCATCTAATATGCCTATTCTTACCTTGATTTACAGTATCATTCAGTGGTGCTGTCCTCAAGTCAGAACTGTATGTTGTTGTACAATAAAGATGGTAAGAATTAGGCTAAAAGAATTAAACAACATGATAATGCCCAGATTTGGGGAGGGAGGGAGAGGAAGAGAGAGAAATATAAACTAGTTTTGAAACATGTAATAAAAGATTATAAGAAACTTTAAAATAAGGAGTTAGGGGAAAATACTAGATACGTAGTAATAAACCCAGAAATAGCAATTTAATTATCAGACAAAAGGCACAAGATGATTGATACAATGATGAAGCAGGACATCTGGTGTAACTAAGAGAATGTAGTGGGAAGCTGTAACAATCATGAATCACAACCACCTAAGGTGACTAGATGTATAAATCAAACATTTGTAGATATAGTAGAGAAAAGGGCTAAAATTATGATTAAAGGTGAAGACTGATATCCCTCCCATAGAAAGTGGCAGCTAAGTGAACAGAAATTTTAAAGCATCAATGTTTTATTAAATACAAGATTGTATGAATATATATATGTATATATATGTGTATATATACATATATATATGTATGTATATGTATGTATATATATATACATACATATATTCTCTACCCAGCAGAAGAGCTGATCACAGCCTGGCTCGCGCAGTCGCATGGTTCATCAATAAATACTTGAGATCAGAGGTGCTACAAGAGTATGCCACCCGCATGGCAGAGCCTGGCAAACTACCCGTGTCGTATTTGATATGCCAAATACAAGTAACAATTATAGATCTCATTCCCATGACCTGATGGAATGGTTTGAGGCTCTTTATGTTCCTGGAGCAAGCAGATGCCCTTGGGCTCTACTAGCATAAGGTAGGACATATGGAGATGTTACTAGTGCCCTCTTGAGCAAATCAATGATGAACGGGAAGACAGTGATACAGTGATAGTTTTATATATATATACATATATATGTATATATATATATATAAAACTTGTCACTTATTTTCCCATTGTTCATCAATTTGCTCAAGCGGGCTCCATTAATGTCCCCATTTGTTGGGAATGATGTGCATTATTACTGTTTTTGGCATATAGAATACTCCATGGGTAGCTTGCCAGGCTCTGTCATGACTCTGGTTTCATCCCAGTCTTTTTCTGTGTCAGACCATCAACCATCCAGTGCCCCCCAGGGCAAAGCCCTGAGGGTGTAGACAAGCCTGTCTCCTGTCTGCCACCTGCCGATGCAACTGGGCACCACAGCCACACCTGAAACACCTTGAGGGGGCAGGGCATACACACACACACACACACACACACACACATAAAATTTTGGTGGTTTGAGAACTACAACTGGTGGTCCTTAGGGCTTACTTCTAACTCTGTGCTCATGAATCATTGCTAGAAGGTTTGGGGGAGCAATTGGGTTGCCAAACATTGAACTGGAGTTGGCTGTGTGCAAGGAAAATGCCTATGTTCATTAGAATTGCTCTGGCCCAACTGAACTTAAAAAAAAAAACAAGAACTGTTATAAAATCGATGTACAAATTTATAAAGTATTAACATGCCTGATTCATTTCAGTTAACCATAAGTGAATACAATTAAAGATAGCTTCAGAAGGAAGACCTCTTGTACAAAAAATAGTTTATAGCAAAATTTTTTAAAAGAGGGAATAGAACTATAGAATTAGAAATAAATTAAACCTTTAGGTTTTTAGGAAATAAAAATAAAATTTTAAATGGATATTGGAGAGATAGCGGGTAAGCTGCTTTCCTTGCACAAGACTAGCCCTTGGCATCACATATGGTCCCCTGAACCCTACCAGGTGTAAGCCCAGAGCACTGCAGGATGCTGCTACAAAATTTCATTAAACAATGAAAGTAAAGTAAATGGAAGTGATAGCATTATGATATATTAAGAGCTATGGACTATAACCCAGAACCATAATCAAATTATCCCCTTAAAATAAGTATAGAATGAGGAATAAAAAATTAAACTGTCATTCTTTTCAAAGACCCTAAACAAAAACAAACCCAATACTTGAAAGGATTTAATAAAACTAAAGATTAATGAAACAATCTATAAATAAGAACAGGTACTTTGGAAAAAGATAAAAAGCATGTTTAAGTCCAAAAAATAATGGGCATACAATGTTAGAAAAATGATTAGAAAATTTTGTATAAATAAATGTGAGAATCTAAATAATATGAATTATAAAATGACAGCTATACATATTTTTTACCATACTTGTCAGTACTCAAGGGCTACTTCCACTTCAGTACCTAGAAGTCATTTTCAATGGTGCTCACGGTACAAAGGTGTGCCTGTGAGGGATCATATCCAAATCTACCACATGCAAAACATACAGTGTGATCATCGAGCCTCTCCCTAGCCAATATTATCTCAAGAAAAAAAAGTAAATCTAAACATATAAAAGAACTGGGGGAAATAGCGCTATAGTCGCTATAGTCCTCAAAGAGAAGAAACTCCTTTTAGAAGTTATTATAGAAAGTAAAAAATAAATTAGAAATTGCTCATTTTCTATACCCAGGATTTCAGGCATTAGTAAATGATTTAAACAAATTTAGAAGTCAAATAAAATTTTTGCTAAATCTTACAAACGTGGACCAGGAAACTACCATAGGAAATTAATATTAAGATTTAGTCATATCATAAGCCCAAAATAATGAGTTATTGGAAATGATCTGACATTCAGAAAATAGTTTACTGTCATAAATTTTCAGAAAATTTGCCATATTGGTATATGAAAATGTGATGATATTTGATATTAATATATGAAATAAAAGAAGGTGGGAAGAAAGAAACTTTTTTTTTGAGAGAAAGAATTTTTTTTGAGAGAAAGAATAATGTGTAAGAGCTTGCCTTGCATGTGGCTAACCAGGAATTGATCCTAGGCATTCTGCATGATCTCCCTAGTTCTACCAGGAGTGATACCTGAGCACAAAACCAGGGAGTAAACACTGAGTACAGTCAGTGTGCCTCCCACCCCCCCAAAAAGAGTACTGAGTATGTAGCTACATGGCAGTGCACAGGATAAGCACTGGATATGAGGCCCTGTGTTTGGTCCCCATCACTTTCCAAGTGAAACTGATGAAATTCAACAATTATTTTTACTAAAATTTCTCATGAAATAGTAAATGGGGATATTCCTAAATTAAAAACAATTGATCACTTCACTTGATCACTTGACATTCCGTTATTCATCGATTTGCTTCAGCAGGTGCCAGTAACATTTCCATTTGTCCCTATCACGTGCCAGTGTAGCCCAATGGCATCTGCTTGCTCCAGAAATATGAAGAGCCTCAAACTGTTTTCAGGGTCTTGACGAAGAAGTCTGACCATCTTGCAGGTGGGCAGCTACGTAATCTTTTGATGTCCCATGGGATCCAGTCGATAAAGGCCCATCTGATTGTTGACGCCTTGGCAAAAAGACAGTGTCCCTGACACTCGATCATTGACAGAGGTTAGAACCAACCCCATTAATAAAGATTACCCTGCCAAAACCTACAGCAGCCTACATTGAGAAGTACAAGATGTTTAAAATTCCAACAATATTCCTCAGACAGGCAGAGAAAGAATATTTTATATTTTTTCGAGATACTAGTCAAGTAAGATACACAACAGTATAAATAGAAAAACAAACACAGGAGTATATATATATATATATATATATATATATGTATATACATATACATATATATGTATATATAATACTTGAAGTTTATTTGTGATTTAGATCAGGGATCATAATTTTTTCTTTAAAGAACTGGAGTTTAAATAATTTCTAATTTTTGATACCAAAAATATGTCACAACTATTCAGTTCTATTCCTATAAAATATGTGACAGATCTAAGAAAGGCTATCACTTCTGTAATAGAACAAATGTAAATGTGGTTAATTTGCCAATTTAAAATACTTTCTGATTGGCTCAAAAGCCAAAACCCAAGTTTTTATGTTGTACATGAGATATGGAAAAGGACTCAAAAAAGTTGGAATAACAAACAGAACCAATGGAGAATTAGGGTTTGAGTCTAAGCAGCATGTTAGTGTTCAAGCAGAAAGTTAATTGATATCCAGAGACATAGTACAGCAAGTGAGATGCTTACAACCAACCCATGTTAGATTCTTGGCACCCCAAATCGTCGACCAAGAGTTATCCCTGAACATAGAGCCAGGAGTAAGCTCTGAGCACAGCCAGGTATGACTCAAATACCCCCAATTGTAAATTAAGAAAAATAGAACATTAAATGAGATATACTACTTTGTATCTTTTCACATGAGATATAATATAAACATAACAACTCATGTTATAGATTCTGTGGGCCAGGATTTTATAACACCTGAAACTTCATTATTTGAGATATAGGAGGAGCTATAGTCACTTGAAAACTCATACTTCTACATACCTGGTAGTTGATCTAGCTGTTATTTTGAGACCTTGGTCTCTTTCTGTGTGATTTGTCTTAAAGGCTAATGAGAGCTTGCCTATAGTGCCATGACTTTAGGCTAAGAGTAGAATCCTACGGAGCAATTAAGGTCTCCTTCATATTTAGAGACTTATTTTAAAGTTCATATACTATAATATTAGCTATCTTATCTTCATAAAAGAGTCACAAAAGTTATTTTCCTGGGTTTTAGGAAAGGGAAATAGTTTCTGCCTCTTGATTTCCATTAGGTGGAAAGCATAGGATTAGAAATGCTGCTCTGGCCACATTTACTATATGCCACCTTCCACAATAGTATACTGGGTCACAGACGAATCTAAGTAATTCCAGGGTATTGAGAGAATGCAAAACTCTCAGGTTACTATATAATCCAACTAAAAATTATAACATCAGATTGTGAAAAGTCTTTCCATCCCAGAAATGTTCTTAATCCTCTTAAAGCTCATGTCAATGTTAATTTATAAACTCAATCTTCAGAAGTTTATAACATGGGAATTAACAATGAACAATTTACCTATCAGAACATGAGATAAATTTAAGCTCATTCTCAGAAGAAAACATCTTCATATATTGTTTTGAAGCAGAAGAATGTAAAGAAAAAATTAAGCATATGACTCAAACACAGGTGAATGAAATAAGTAATACGAGAAAGGGTTTATTACCACTAAAATAAAAACAATGAATAATACAAAGTATGTAAAACAATTCACAAGCTAATGTCTTAGAAAAATGAAGTCAACTTAATGGAAGTGGAAGAAAATGTAAATAGCGATCAGGAAATTATTCAGAAAGTCTTTCTTGCAGAGCAGCCCAATGAATCATCACATCTGCCCAGTAGTCAACCCTATTTTAATCCTGTACAAATATCTAGATCATTGTACAGTTTTTCTAGGAATATATAATTGTACAAACTCTGGAGAGAAATAAAACTCAGAAATTAATTTCCATAGACACAAAATTAATTTTAGCAGATAGTCATAAAGTTCCATCATGGCCTACAGAAAGTTATGAAGTTCAGGTAGTCTTATGACATGTTAGAAGAGTAGATAACATAAATTACAGAGATGATACTGTTAAATGTTTGATGGTTAGGTTTCCGGAGGAAAAAATATCCTCATCTGTCTGACAATTTCTGTGGTTTAAACATTACCACTTGGCTGATTTCAGACTACTTATGTGCTGAAACTTAATGTGAAATTATGTACAATTAGCTAAGTTACTATAAACTCTACACTGGCTCCCATACCTTAGCAATTATTCCAAAACTATTGAAACTGCTAAAGAGCATAGATAAATAATACTACCTATTTATTTTATGACATATATAAAACCTTTATAGAAAATTGACAAAGATCCTAGGAAAAATAACTGTATATTTATCTCAGTTATGAATGTAGGTTTAAATTACTAAATAAAATATTTATAAGCATCAACAAGCAGCATAAATAAAAGTAAAATATAATAATCTAATCCTGTTCCGCGAGGTGTTGCAGGTGTGGCTGTGGTGCCCAGCTGCATCGGCAGGTGGCATACAGGAAACAGGCTTGTCTACACACAGGGCTCTGCCCCTTGGGCCCTGAATGGTTGATGGTTTGAAATAGAAAAAAGACTGCCAACCAGGGATGAACCAGAGCCATGGCAGAGCCTGACAAGCTACCTGTGGTGTATTCAATATGCCAAAAACAGTAACAATAATGGACCTCATTCCCAATGAATGAAGACAGTACTGGCGCCCACTCAAGCAAATTGATGAACAATGGGAAGACAAGTGACAAGAGGCAATAATCATCTAATATTTAGCCTAAGTATGCAACAAAATTTCAATACTAATAGGCCTATTTAATCATGTGTGTGAAGCAAGAATGTTTTGAAACTTACTTCAAAAGATGTGAGAGGAAAACTGGAGAAAACTAGAAGTGTGTAGTCTAGGAAGAGCACAAGCTTCTCTGTAGTGGAAATACACATTCAGACAAACTAGTGAGATATATGTTCAAGGGACAACATGGGCTTTTATATTAGAAAAATGAATCTGTCTGACTGAAACCCAAATATGAACGCTTTAACTGTATATCTCATGGTGATAAAATAAATGAAAAAAGGAATAAAAGAATCTAAATTTAGAAGTGGAAAATAACTGGGATAGCTGGAATTGTTCTGAAAAATAAATTGAATGTGAAGTCTGAACCAGATTTTACATGTGGATATTCAGTTATGATAAACTAATATCTTCTGTTGGAAAGAAAAATAAGGAACATTCTGTTCTTGGGGAGAAAATAAGTAGGTGATTGAGAAAATAGTTGTCTCATAGATCTTTTAATAAAGGCAAATTGCAGAAAGATTTAAATTCAATGGGAAAGAAAGAGTAAAAAGTACTAAAATGAGAGCTCTGAATTCAAACATCGCTGATTAAAATATTTTGAAAAGTTTGACTTATTAAGTATATATTCGACTTTATTTAAATTTTTTTTTTTTTTGCTCTTTGTGTTCACCTGGCAATGCTAAGGGGCTACTCCCGGATCTACACTCAGGAATAACTCCTGGCAGTGCTCAGGGTCATATGGGATGCCAAGGATTGAACCCAGGTCAGCTGCGTGCAAGGCAAACAAATGTCATACCTGCTGGACTCTCACTCCTTAAAAATTCTTTACATCAATGAAAAGGACTTTAAGCAAAGTCAAAGGATGGAGAACTTAAAACTTGGAAAACATATCACTCTGAAAGGTTTATATGAATTTTAATATATAAAGAATTCCTTGAAATGTGTAATAATGAACATAACTTTGTATAAAAAGCTCACAATAGATTTCATAAAATCCTTGATATATGAATAAAATGGCAAAAAATACAGTATTTTTTGTAGAGAAAAGTAGTACCTAAATATTGAAAACAGCCATTATTCTAGCAGATTGAGAAATGGTTTAATAACAAATTATGGTGCATTCAATTTCTAAAATATGTGTCTGTCAAAAATTTGAAGCTCTATACCTAATTCTATGAAATGCATATTTTAAGAGTATCAAAGTATCAAAAATAGTGATTTATGTGTAAAAGATAGGAGCGAGAAGAATTTATAATTAAGTACTCTGGATGTTGAATAATATTGACTACTCATGGATGGTAAAAGCAAGGTATTAGGGAAAAACTTAAGGTGAGAGAAACTTAAAGAATGCATTAGTCAGAATTCTTAGTAAGCTGCTTGCATTATAATTAATGGGGATGATTTTTTTTACTTCTTGAGTCACACCCAGTAATGTTTAGAGGTTTACATACTGCTCTGCACTCAGGAATTACTCCTGATAGTGTTCAGGGGACCATATGGGATGTCAGGGATCAAAACTGGGTTGGCCGAGGTGCAAGGCAAACGCCCTACCTGCATCCTATTGCTCCAGCCCTAGGATAGGATTTTTATATTATTTAAGTTTTAGTTTTTAGGCTGTACCTTCTGTGCTCAAGAGTTATTCTTGGTTTTATGCTCAGGAGTGACCTTGGGCTATGGTCTGGGAACAATGTGTGGTGTCAAGGAGTGATAAGAAAAAAAGATTTTGCACACAAAATATGACTATAAGTTATTCCATACAAATTTCATGAGTGTTTGGTTAATTTCTTTGAAGAATGTCATGGGTATCCTTATCGGACCTCATTGAATCTGTATAAAGCTCTAGGGAGTATTACCATTTTGACAATGTTAATTCTCCCAATCCATGAGCAGGAGTGTCTCCATTTCCTCGTGTCCTCTATTATTTCTTGAAACAGTGTTGTATAGGTCCTTTATGTTCTTAGTTAAACAAATCCCTAGGTATTGGATTTTCTGTGGCACAAATTGCGAATGAGATCATTTTCTTAACATCCCTTTCTTCCCTTTTGTTATTTGTATATAGGAAAGCCATTGACTTTGGGTATTAATTTTGTACCCAGACACTCTACTATAGGTATCTATTATTTCTAGGAGATTTTTGGTAGAGAGTTTAGGGGTACTAGGTATTATATTATGTCATATGCAAATAGTGATAGTTTGACATCTTCCTTGGCTACATGGATGCTGTTAATGCCCTTTTTCTTCTTTGAATGGCAAGTTCTTCCAGTACAATATTGAATAGAAGTGATGAGAGTGGGCAACACTGCCTCAATATTAGGGAGGCTTTCAATTTTTCCTTATTGAGAATGATGCTTGCTGTGGGCTTTTGGTAGGTGGTTTAACTATATTGAGGACTATATTCAATTCCCATTTATGCAGAGTTTTTAATCATGAACAGGCATTGGATCTTGTCAAATGCTTTCTCTGTGTCTATTGATATGATCATATGTTTTTATGTTTTTCTTATTGATATGATGTATTTGTTGATTGACTTGCAAATGGTGAACCATCCTTGCATTCCAGGGATAAATCCTACTTGGTCATGATGTATAATCTTTTTGATGAGTCTTTGGATTCAGTTTGCTAGTATTTTGTTAGAGATCTTAGCATCCTTGTAAATCAGGTTGATTGGGCTATAGTTTTCTTGTTTTTTTTCTGTGATGTCTCTGCTGGCTTTGGATATCTGGTAACATGTGCCTCATAGAAGCTATTGGGGAGTTTCTATTTATTTTATTTCCTGGACAAGCTTGAAAAATACTAGTGGTAGGCACTCTTTAAAGGTTTGGAAGAATTCACTGATGAATCCATCTGGACATAGGCTTTTGTGCTTTTGTGTTTGGGCAGATTTTTAATTAGTGTTTCAATTTCCTCAATGGTGATAGACTTATTCAGGTATTGCTGGTCTTCTTTTTATCAGTTGTAGGAGGCGATAGAATCAGGAATTTGTCCATTTCTTCCAAGTTCTCTTTTTTGTGGCATACATACCCCCAATGATAGCTAAAGCAATCCTTAGGAAAAAGAAGAGGGGAAGTATCACCTTTACCAACTTAAAACTGTACTACAAAGCAGTAGTAATTAAAACAGCATGGTATTGAACTGAAAACAGACCTGTGGACCTATGGAATAGAGTTGAGTATCTTGGCACGCATTCTCAAATACATGATCATTTAATACTTGGTAAAGGAGCAAAAAGTATGAAATGAAGCAAGGAAAGCCTTGCTTTCACTATCAAGTGGTGCTGGGAAAACTGAGCAACTACGTGTAAGAAAATGAACTTAGACCTCTGTCTAACACCATGCACAAAAGTCAGATCAAAATGGATTAAAGATTTCAATATCAGACCTGAATCCATAAAGTACATCAAAGAAAGTATAGGAAAAATCCTCCATGACATTGAAACTACAGTCATCTTCAAAGATGACATCACTAATAAAACAATTGGAAGCAAAGATAAAAACATAAAATGGAAGCAAAGATAAACATTGGAAGCAAAGAAAAACCATATGATCATATCAATTGATGCAGAGAAAGCATTTGGTAAGTTTCAGCACCTGTTCATGATAAAAAAGTTTTCCATAAAATGGGAATTGAATGAACTTTCCTCAATATTGTCAAAGCCATCTACCAAAAGCCCACAACAAGCATTATTCTCAATGGGGTTATATGAAACTAAAAAGAGTCTGCAATTCAAAAGAAACAGCAACAAAATTACAAAGACAGTTCACAGAGTGAGAAAAAATATTCACCCAATACCCATCTGATAAGGGGCTAACATCCAGGATATATCAGGCACTGGTAGAACTTTATGAGAATAAAATACCCAACCCAATCAAAAATGGGGAGAAGAAATGAACAGAAACTTCAACAGAGAAGAAATTTGAATGGCAAAAAGGCATATGAAAAAAATGCTCAACATCACTAACCATAAGAGGGAGATGAAAATCAGAACAACAATGAGGTATTACCTTATCGGAGAGCTGCTGGGGTCCCCGGCAGTATCAAGACAAAAGATTTGGTCTACCTCCGTGGCTTCCAAGGGAACAGATGAAAACTCACGAGTCCGGTGCAGTTACAAAAAAGGCTTTTAATAGTACAAAAGATCTACTACCGCAATCCGATATAAAGAAAGAACTCTAGCTCTGGTCAGAACTTAGACAGTCCAAGAGAGCCCAGATCTCCCACCAAAGAGAGAGAGAGGATCTCACCCGAGAGGAGTCCTACCCAAAAGAAGGGAAGAAGGGGCAGTGCCTCAAGTCAGTCCCCTTATATACACCAAAGTAATCCTAACTGTTGAAAGGGAGGGTCCTGTCAACAAAGAACCCTAAACAGCTTGTAGAAGGGTGGTGCCACACCCTAGTAAAGGTATAAATAAAGGGTTACAATAAGGAGTAATCCCTTGTTCTGAGATTATCTCTTACGTAAAACACTGGAGAGAGGGGGCTGATATAAAGTATCACTATCACTGTCTTCCCGTTCATCATCGATTTGCTTGAGCGGGCACCAGTAACATCTCTATATGTCCTTTCTCATGCTAGTAGAGCCCAAGGGCATCTGCTTGCTCCAGGAACATAAAGAGCCTCAAACCATTACATCAGGTCATGGGAATGAGGTCTATAATAGTTACTGGTTTTTGGCATATCAAATACAACACGGAAGGCTTGCTAGACTCTGCCGTGCGGTGGCATATTCTTGTAGTCACCTCTAAATCCAGTAAAATATAAAGATATAAAGTAATACATCTTAATTTCATGGGCTTCATGTAACCTATATTGTACCCACAAGGTCCTTCTTATTTATTATCTTCACTAGGGTGATTCTGAATATCATGTTCTCTGTGTACTGAAAGGGTCACATTCACCTGCTTGAGGGCAAGCTAGTGTGATCCTTCCTATAATCTTAAATGATAGTCTCAACGTAGCCAGAGTGGCAGTCCACTGTTCCACACTGGATGCAGTGGGTATAAAGAGGATCTGTGCCCAATCTAGATAACATAGAAGTCTTAGTAGATGTATAATAAGTCAGAAGTTATTCAGAGTCAAGGTGACTTCTGAAACTGTCACACCCTCTATCAGTGTTTACATAGAAGAGAGATCTCATTAGATGAACCTTGGCTTAGGTACATGAATAGATTAAGCGTTAGTAAAGCTCCCAAACTAGCTAAGCCTGTCATCCAACATCACCTCACACCACAGAGACTGGCACATATCCAAAATAGCAAGAAAAACAAGTGCTTGCATGGATGCAGGGAGAAATGGACTCTCATCCACTGCTGGTGGGAATGTTGACTGATCCAGCCTTTTTTGGAAAACAATATGGACATTCCTCCAAAAACTATAAATGTAGCTCCCATTTGACCCAGCCATATCACTGCTGGGAATATTACCTGGGAAGCCAAAAACACACAGCAGAAACACTATCTGTACTTCTTTATTCATCGCTGCGCTATTCACAATAGCCAGAATCTGGAAACAATCAGAGTGCCTGAGAACATACGACTGGATAAAGAAATTTAGGTACATCTACACAATGGAATACTATGCAGCTGTTAGGAAAAATGGAGTTATAAAATTTGCCTGTAAATGAATGGACATGGAGAAGATCATTTGGAGTGAAACTAGCCAGAGGGAAAAGAACAGCTAGAGAATGACTGTATTTATGTGGGATATAAAAAAAATTCCAATATCCAAGGCCAGGCAAAACATGTATCAGGAGGCCTGTCAGTGGGTGGTGAAATCTACCACAAGTGTGTTGGAATCATGGTTTAGGTATGACAGACAAGGGAATAATGTGCTAACAATTATTGGAAATGATAATACCAACCTAAAACTGAGCATTGAATGTAGGCAAAGTGACATACATGATAACCTCTAAATGTATGTGTTGCAAGCTGCATTGTGTAAGAGAAGGGCAAGAGAGAGGAAGAGAGAGACAGATAAAAGAGGCAAAGTATCTGCCATAGAGGCAGGCTCGGGGTAGAGGGAGGGAATTGGGCACATTGGCTGTGTAAAATAGGCACTGGTGGAGGAATGGGTGATGGAACATTGTATCACTGAACCCAAAAATGAAAATCTTTGTAACTGTATATCTCACAGTGTTATAATCACTGTATCATTGTATCAATGTCTTTCCTTTGTTCATCGATTTGCTCCAGCGACACCAGTAATATCTCCATACTTCCTGTCACAAGCAAGTGTAGCTCAAGGGCGTCTGCTTGCTCCAGGGGCAGAAAGAGCCTCAAACCATTCTTCAGGTCATGGAATTAAGGTCCATAATTGTTACTAGTTTTTGGTATAACAAATAAAACACGGGTAGCTTGCTAGGCTCTGCTGTGTAGGTGGCATACTCTCAGTAGAAGGCTCTCATCTTGAGCATTTACTGTTGAAGCTTATAGGGGAAAAGATCAGGTTTTCTCTTGGATGGAGATCTGAGGAACTATGGAGTCTGGATGTTGAGAATTACTGACCGCATATAGTGATATAATAAAAATTTAAAAATATAAATACAAAAAATGTGTCTTTATACATTGAATGGCTTGGATTTTCTGAGAACACGAAAGAAGTCATTGAGATTATAATAGCCCTTATTAAGTGACTTCTTTAGAGCTAGGATCTATGCTGACATTTTACATGCTTTGGCCTTTTTAATCTTTAATCTCTGATGCCTCTTAAAAGTTCTTATTATCTCCATTTCTAATCATTTCTTTGGGTGTGTGGATTTTGAATCGTCATTGTCCAAATGAAAGAAATATCTCAGATAAGTATATGTTCAATCATTCCATTTCTTGTTTTATTGGAATCTGTTGTATGATATGCTGTTTTAGTGATTTAAATATATATGCTGAATAATAACTTCATCTTATTAAATCAGTTGCATGCAATGGTGGTAGTTGTATACTTAAAATTAGCCTCATGCGGGAAGAAAGGGACTCTCATGCATTGTTGGTGGGAATGTCGCCTGGTACAGCCTTTTTGGAAAACAATATGGACATTCTTCCAAAAACTAGAAATTGAGCTCCCATTTGACCTAGCCATATCATTCCTGGGAATATATACCCTGAGAGCCCAGAAACATCATCTGCACTTATATGTTCATAGCATTATTCTCTTGTTGTGAGGCTCTGCTGGGGTGGCAGGCCAGGGCTAGAACCTGCCATGCCTCCCGGGCGCCTCATGAGTGGCTGGGTACAGGGAGAGAAAAACCACTGTTTTCCACATCTGGACTTCTTTCTCGTCACACCTCCACCCAGCAGACCAGTCTATCACAGGCCGGATCATTGACACCCGCCCCTGCAGCAGTTTTTTTTTTTCAATCCAGCCCAGGTATGCTGAACCAGAGACTCTCAGACATGGGGCAGAGCTGCTACTTGCTCTCCCTGTGCCCAGCCACTCATGAGGCGCCCCGGGAGGCATGCCGGGTTCTAGCCTTGGCCTGCCACCCCAGCAAAGCCTCACAACAAGCCAGACGACACCCCCTACTCCATGGGGCCGCCATTTTCCACATCTGGACTTCTTTCTCGTCACACCTCCACCCAGCAGACCAGTCTAGGCATGCCGGGTTCTAGCCCTACTCCATGGGGGCCGCACGGTTCATCAATAAATGCTGTATTTAGAGGTGGCTACAAGAGTATGCCACCCGTACGGCAAGCCTGGCAAGCTGCTTGTGTCGTATTTGATATGCCAAATACCAGTAACATTTATATTAGATCATTCCCATGACCTAATATAATGGTTTGAGGCTCTTTATGTTCCTGGAGCAAGTGGATGCCTTTGGGTTCTACTAGCATGAGTCAGGGCATATGGAGATATTACTGGTGCCCGCTCTAGCAAATAGATGATGAATGGGAAGACAGTGATAGTGATAGTGATCTCCATTTCATATATGAAGAAATTTAAATTTAAATATGTACTTTACCCAAGGCCCTGTGGCACATACATGTCCTTCATGACACGCAAATCCGACTCTAACACTAAAGCCTATGCTTTTTCTCCTGATCCATTTCCCCCCCCCCTCAGTAATGTACACTGAACCAGGTATACATTGAATAAATTTTAATCTGTTAACTCATGACTTAAGAAGGTATATCTGGCTATTTTAATATGTCAGGTTCCTGTGATGAACATCAAGTATCAGAATACTAATGATGTATGAAAATGATGATTAATGGACTAGAAAGATATAGTACAGCAGGTTGGGTACTTGCCTTACACATGGCTGACCTGGGTTCAGTTCCTGGCATTCTATATGTTCTCCCATGCAATGCCAGGAATAATTCTTAATGCAGAGTCAGGAGTAAACCCAGAGCATTGCTTGGTGTGGTCCAAACAATGTTAATTGGAGATACTCAGTTAAAAAGAAAGCATTACTGCTTTTATAGAATTTGGTGTTTTTATTGCAGATAAAGAGTAGCAAAATCACTGTTGTGATTTTATATGGTCCCTTTTTATTGTTTTATGCATGTTTTGCAAGTCTTTATAACCTTAATATCGATGTCATATGCCCTGTTATTAGCAGTATTTATCTATATCAGACCTTATATCCATTTGAAGTCCTGTTTTTTAATAGATGATACTGTTTCCCTTCTATCGGAATCTAACAATATGGGATCTGATTTTTGCAACCAGAATTAACACAGGCAGAATTTTAGGTGTACTGCACCAATGACTTCATAGACGACCCCTTTGGTTATAGATTATAAATGCCATTTAGAGAGAGCACAAGATGGCTCCTGAGTGTCTAGTAAACTTTAACAACCACCTGAGAGATACCTCCGTGTGACTGCATAAAATGGAAATAAAGAATGGCAAATAACCCATTGACTATGCACTTTCTCACCCGCTGAGAGCAAAGCGCAATCCAATGCAATTTTAGTACTTACATGCCTCTGGGGAAAATAGGCTCCTAAAAATCACCAAGTGCAGCACTGGAAAAAAAGTCCTTAAATTTGTGCTATGCTTCGTGTTATAAAACCCAAGGAACCTTAGACACTCTCCTTGAGTAAAATGAACTGGCAATTTTGTTTTGTTATATTATCTACCAAGCATAATGATAATGGGTCACATGCAATTTAGGAAAAAATTAAGTCTAATAAGAAAAAATCTCTAATAAATACTAGCAGCATTTTATTGGTATTTTCATTGGTCTAACCATTCTATTATCATTTATGGGTTTTTTACATATAAATGATTTGCAATATGTTGGAAATGGAGTTTAAGTAAAAATTAAAACATATATATATATATATGATTACTTATATTCATATAAATAGTGTGTATGTATTACCTGTTTGCATGTCTCTTCCCTTAGGCATGTGCTAGACCATATGGCACATACAAAGAAATGGTGCGAGGAATGATAGGAGAGGCTTGATTTTACATACACTGACCAGTAAAGATGCTTAACAGAGGGATAGCCCCAGTATTAAACATGAAGGCAATAATTTCAATGAAAAATGTGAAATGGTTACAGAACTACCCCCTGAAAGAAGGATACTAGTCAGCACCTCAAATCCAACTTAAAAGCTACCAGAGGAGGGTGTAGAAGCTCAGGGAAGTACCACACATGCCGGAGATTTCGTGGTGGGGTAGCCTGCCTGTCACAGACAGTGTGGATATCAAATGCAGCTGGAGGGGTGTAGCCAGGAAGATCTCATTCATCATTAGATATGTGGTTTTGAATCCTACAGTAGACTCTCCTAAGAAATAGCCATAAAGAAAATGGCTTTAAATATTCAATCCTAGAGATTCTGATTCAGTGGAATTGAGGACCATATTGGAATAGGTTATTTATATTAAGCCACTTTGGTTTCTTACCAACTGTATTAAATGATATTGATGAGAATTTACTATGAGTCCTCTCAGTCATATGGTTTAGGGAGTCATTGTTATTTTCCAGCCCTTCTGGCTATCATAATGATAGCAGCCAACATCGTGACTTATCAGATCCTCAATGGCTTCTGAGCCAATAGGAGACTAATGTTTTCAGAGTTTTTTTTGTGCAAAGCAGTGAACTGTGTGCAGATATCGTAAAAAGCCCTTTCCTTAAGGAACTTAGAGTTTCGGTGAAGATATCAAAATCTTAAATATATTGAAATATCACAAGTGCCATGAAACTTTGGAGCATAAAGACTTGATCATTGCGTATATGCCTGAGTCAGCATAACATTTTAGCTGAGGGCTAGTTATGGTATATAGATAATTAAGGAGACTGACTGCTTTACTTGTTTGTGAAGGAATAGTAAGGAAAATCATGGAATAGTTCAGGATTCTGGCTTGAGAGCCTTTGTGGAAAATGGAAACATTATCTGAGACATGAGATTTGGGAAGAAGTGATTTGAAGGGACAAACTGAGTGGGTGGAATCTCTGCTTTCAAATAGTAACGTGCTAAGGACTGGGTCAACATTTTTACTGCACAGTCAGAAAACAAGTATTTTTACTTTTGTAGTACAGGTGGTCCTCATTGTCACTAAGCAACTGATGTTGCACAGAAACACTCAAGGACAAATATAGACAAATACTCAAGGACGTAATAGACAAATGACCATAGTGTATTTCAATGAAACTTTATATACAAAAAGCAGGAGGTGCATAGATTTGGTTCTTGGGTCCTACTTAAGTTCTTACTCTGCTTTATGTGTAGATAGTATAGATGTATTAACCCATGTGTGTTGATATGTACATGGTATCTTTCTATATAACCATAAACTCACACATACTGCGAGTATGTGAACACTATATTTCATGGTTATTTTGAACAAAAAATAGTTTTCTTTTCAAAGATATTCAGACTCTAGACCCATAACTGCACAGCTCGGCTCTGTGGAGTGGCTCTTGAGTTCTGAAGGACGGTAAAAGGCTCGGCCAGCCCCTGACCTTGTCCTACATTAGCTCTTAGGGCTTGCTCAGCATGCAGGTGGCCACGCTGGCTGGACTTGGAGTGGGGATTTGGGTCCCTCCACCCATTCCTCAGACTCTATGTCAGTAGGCATGGTCCTGAGCTCCCAGCCACCACAGCCAACTGCTGGAAGACAGACACTCCAGACCCACAGTTGTGCTGGTGCCTGGCCGTTCTGTGGCTGCACGACAATCTTAGACTATAATAGATTTTAGCACCAGGTCCTTCCCAGGATCTTTCACATTTATACACTATAATGTTTGTTCGAGTTGCAACAAATGGAGAGGTTATGGGGAATGAGGAATATGATGTCACACTAGAACTCACTATTGAATATGCACATAGAGACATCATACATCATTAATATCTGTAGGGCAAGTCACAAAGTGTAAGAGAAGAGAGAGAGAGAAATACAGGGACAGAGACAAAGAGATAGAAAGAGAAATAAAATGTGCCTGCAATAGGGGCAGGCAGGATTTGGGGGCAGGCGTGTTTGGGATATGGGTGGTGGGAATTTGGCATTGGTGGAGGGATGGGTGCTGGAACACTGTATGGCAGAGACCCAATTATGAGCAAGCTTATAATTGTATATCTCACATGGTATAATAAAAATTAAAAAATATATTCAAAGATCATTTAATTGTGTATTCACTGTATCACTGTATTCCCGTTCATCATAGATTTGCTCGAGCGGGCCCCAGTAACATCTCCATATGTCCTGTCTCATGCTAGTAGAGCCCAAGGCATCTGCTTGCTCCAGGAACATAAAGAGCCTCAATCCATTCCGGAATGAGGTCTATAATTGTTACTGGTATTTGGCATATATATCAAATACAACACGGGTAGCTTGCCAGGCTCTGCCGTGCAGGTAGCATATTCTTGTAGGCATCTCTAAGTCCAGCATTTATTGATGAACCACGCAGCTGCTTGCGCGCTGAGCTGGGCACTGATAGGCTGGTCTGCTTGATGGAGGTCTGACGAGAGAGAAGTCCGGATGTGGAAAATGGAGGCCCTCATGGAGTGGGGGTCGTCTGGCTTGTTGTGAGGCTCTGCTGGGGTGGTGGGCCAGGGCTAGAACCCACCATCCCTCCTGGGCGCCTCGTGAGCGGCTGGTCATGGGGAGAGCCAGTAGCAGCTCTGCCCCATGTCTGTGAGTATTAGAAATGATTAAATATAGAAGTGCAAAATTAAAACAAGGAGATAAATTTTGTATTCATTGGTTAAACAAAATGAAAAAAAGCTTCACAACTCCTGAATGTTAACAAAGCTATTGAACAATGGAAAAGTTATTTTAATGGGAGTGTAAATTACTATATTTGCTTTGAAAAATATTATATCATCCAGTGAATTTTTTATCTTTCAACATAAAATTTCTTTTTAATCAAGTTCCTCTTAAGGAACATGGAAGGAAACTAAATTGGAAGTAACAATAACTTAATATACAAAATAATAACAATATAGTGGTCACAGAGGCAGGAGTTGAGCCTATGTGGAACAAATACTAAGAAGGACAAAGGTTATATGTACCTTTAATATGGGCAAAATATTCAATTTGTTACAAAAATTTTGATCCTATATTTTTAATTTTCTGTATTTGATTTTTCTCTCTACTATTACTGTAATGTTATAATTCTTTATATCAGCATTTTATTTTTTTATCATAACACCCTAAGATAGGCATTTTCAAGGCTGTTCATGATTGTTTCAGTCATACAATGTTGCAGCACTCATCCCTCCACCAGTGCACATTTCCTACCACCAATGTCCCTAGATTCCCTCCCTGCTCCCACAGCCTCCTCTATAGCAGACAATTTGCCTCTTCTCTCTCTCTATCTCCTTCTCTATCTCCCCCCTCTCCCCCCATCTTCCCCCTCTCCCTTTTCTTACACATTATAATGAATTTGAACATGTGTAAACTCTAAAATTCAGCAATTCTACTTCTATGACTAATTTAGACAGGTTTTTGTGCATACTTAAATAATCTATATTCTACAATCTATAATAATCAAAGATTATTATAGATAGTAGATAGTATTATCTACAGTACTAGATAGTACTAGATCATAGGATCAGGTCCTTCCCAGTATATTTCACAATTATACACTGTATACAGTACTAGGCAGGTTCTCGTTGTGACCTGTCATCCCAGTGAGCCTAGCAGGAAGCCAAAGCAACCCCTACACCATGAGGTCAGTCATTCTCAACATCCAGACTCCACACCTCCTCAGAGCTCCACCCAAGAGAAAACCTGATCTTTCCACTTTGAGTGTCATCAGTAAATGCTCAAGATGAGAGCCTTCAACTGAGAATATATCACATGCAAGGCAGAGCCTAGCAAGCTACCCGTGTTTTTACTTGATAGGCTGGAAAACCAGTAACAATTATCGACCTCATTCCCATTACCTGATGGAATGGTTTGAGGGTTTTCCTGTTCCTGGAACAAGCAGATGCCCCTGGGGTACAGTTGCTTGCAACAGGACGCGTATGGAGATGTTACTGGTGTCTGCTTGAACAAATCGATGAACAACGGAAAGACAAGTGATACAAGTGATACTATAATAATAATTTTGGTGGAATAATTTATAATCATAACAATTTTCTTTTTCTTTTTTAATTATTTTTATTGAATCACCATTCAATAGACCATTACAAAGCTGATAATGATTGGGGTTCAGTTATATGGTGTTCCAACACCCATCCCTCCACCAGTGCATGTTTCCCAACACCAGTGTACCTTGTTTTCTTCCCCCACCCCCACAACCTGTCTCTATGGCAGACACTTTTATTCTCTCTCTCTTTCTCCCTCACTTTTTCTCTCCTTTTTGCACATTGTGGTGTTCAAAACAAGATACTAAAGGGTTATCATGTATACCTCTTTATCTACTTTCGATATTTAATTCTAGTCCAGTGAATCATAGCAATTTTAAACAAAACAAAGACACAAAACAAAAACTGAAACCAACCCAAATTGGTCATGAAATAAATTTGAGAATCATTCAATATGATTAATCTACATAATATAGAAAAGAAATTTACTGAACAATGGTCTATATCATTTTATATAATATCCAAAACTCCATTAGTTTAGTGCATTATTATTGAATCTTTGTTTGAAAGAGGGCCCTGAAATGTCGGCTGGTACAGCTTTTCTGGAAAACAATATGGACTTTCCTCCAAAGACTAGAAATTGAACTCCCATTTGACCCAGCCATATCACTCCTGGGAATCTACTCTGGGAAAACAAAAATATGCAGCGGAAACACCATCCCTACTTTTATGTTCATAGCAGCACTATTCACGATAGCCAGAATCTGGAAGCAACCAGAGTGCCCGAAAATCGACGACTGGATAAAGAAGCTTTGGTACATCTACACAATGGAATACTATGCAGCTGTTAGGAAAAATGAAGTTATAAAATTTGCCTATAAATGGATGGATATGGAAAAGATTATGTTGAGTGAAATTAGCCAGAAGGAGAGAGACAGATACAGAATGACTGCATTTATTTGCATGGCATAAATATATATGTACATATTATGATACCAATATTCAAGGTCAAGTGAAACATATATCAGGAGGTCTTGTCAAAGTGGAAATTATCACAAACGTGTGGGAGTCAGAGGCTAGGTAAGACAGAAAATGGAACAGTGTGCTAACAATTGTCAAGGGTACTAATGCCAACCTAGAACTGAGCATTAAATAGAGGCAAAAGGATACACACGGCAGTCTTTTAATGTATGTTCTGTAATCCATAGTCTGGGGGGGAAGGAAAAGAGAAAGAGAGAGAAAGGGAAAGAAATAAAGAACCTGCCATGGAGGAGGGCTGGGGAGGGGGAGGGAACCGGGACGTTGGTGGTTGGAGATGGGCACTGGTGGCGGGATGGGTGCTGGAACACTGTATGACCAAAACCCAAATATGAACTTTTTAATTGTATATCTTTGTAACTGTAAAAATAAAAAATTTAAAAAATAAAGAGGGCCCTGGGTGTGCCAAAGAAATAGTACAGCAGCTAACTTAGTTTTTTTGCATGTGACTTACTGGGGTTCAGTTCCCTGCTCTGCCTATGAAACCCAAAGGCCCACCAAGGTTGATCCCTGAGTACCGAGCCAGGAGTTAGTTTCAACCACCAGTGTGTGTGGTCCCTAAACTAAAAACATATTTCATATTTTAAAGGGCTCTGATATAATTAATACAACTATAAAAATAAAACCATTAAAATGAAAAACACAGAATGTAGTGTTATGTTTACTGTTCATTGTTAGTGAAGGCAAATATTCTGATAGAGACAACAAAAAATTATTTCTTTCATATATTTCTTGACCAAGGTACACACATACTTTTTAATGATCTAAGTATTTTTATATATGTTGTATTTATCCATTAATAATGAAACAAGCACTGCTTGATAATGAAAAAGAAGGAGCAATCTAAATTTGCTAATTTTATACTTTTAGGAAATTATTAACTCAGTTAGTCTAATGAAATGCTAAGGAGGGAATTGACATCAGGCTTGTTTTGGTGACTTTGCTAGTCCTGTCTCTTTCCGCATAACTAAAGGCTTTCTGGGTCATAATGTTTACTCTGGTTGAAGGAAGTGGGGACTAGAGTGAGCACAGAGGAAAGAAGACTATCAGCAGGTTGACACAGTTAATGCAGGGTCATTTGAGTTCCCTCTATTAAGAAAAGCAAGCGTTGTCTTTGGCATATGTTAGAATGTGGTCAAATTCCATCCTGTCATTTAGCAAGTGATTCTACTATTAT
Organism: Cryptotis parvus; assembly: GCA_021461705.1. NCBI lineage: Eukaryota > Metazoa > Chordata > Mammalia > Eulipotyphla > Soricidae > Cryptotis > Cryptotis parvus. Next base: position 111,094 of record JAJIBD010001374.1, on the reverse strand, counting down.
CTTTTATTATTCTAGTCATATGGACTTGCAGGTATGCTGTGTAGTGGTTTTTGTGGCCTGAGAGTTGTTGCTACCTAGTTTTTTTTATTTCTTGAATATCACTTTGTACTGTCATGATTACCAGGCTTGGAAGAAGATAAACTCTCTGTTTATTCAGTGTATAAATGGGCACTTGAGATGAAAACACCTCGTTAATTTCCCCTTGTTGCTGAAGTAGAATCTGAATCCAAACCAAAGTACAACCTAGCCTCTAAATCTCTATTAAAAACCACCTTGGGTAGCCTGGCAAAGCTTTATTGAAAGTCAGCAGAGAATTATAAAGTCAAAAGTGAAAAAATGGTACAACAAGGAAGAATCATAAAAAAATACTAGATCAGTTGAATGTAGTCAAAGGCGATCTAGCATGTTTGGCACCAGTCCTTATTGATGCAAAGAATGTGATGTGTCGGGGGTCAGTACGAGCATGTTCAAAACAGAATGAAGGCTGAAGCTCCAAGACTGACTTTTGGAATAGCCACATTCGGTTGTGAAAGAGGCAAAGTTACTTTCTGTGCCATGAATTTGGAGGAGGCTCTTGTTTTCCTCACTCTTATATTTCTATTTACTTTTGCCTGATAAAGTCGTTTTTAATTTTAATTATTTTATTGGAGACTAGCAAGCATAGAGGCTGAATTAATTGGTGAGACCAACAAGGTATCATTCATCGGTAGTTATAATTTTTTAATCATTTTTTAAGGCCATATCCTGCAATGATCAGGGTAACTCCTGGCTCTCACTCAGGGATCACTTCTGTCAGGCCCAGGATACTCTGTGGGGTGCTAGGAATTAAACCCGGGTCAGCCACATACAAAGACAAATACCCCACTTGCTGTTCAATCACTCTGCCCAAGTTTAGTCCTTTTTTTAATTATTATTCTCATGTTTCTGGGTCACCACAACACATTGATCTGCCTTCCTTTTTATATTCACATCCCAAGCTGTGATTGTTTCTGCCACAGCTTCTCCAACTTCTTCCATCCATATTAGCTAATCCAATTAAAGTAATGTTCATGAATATCATTGAGCCACCATGTTTGAAACACCATGCTAAGATCTAGTCCTCACGTAAAGTCCTGTGAGGTGAGTATATCAGGTGGATTTTGCAGTGAGAAGAACTGAGTACAGTGATTCAGAACTTATTTGAAAGTTACTCACCAAATAGTAAAGTTTACCATTTCTGATTTCCTAAGAAAGTGTTATGTTAAAAGGGTTGATTTTTTTTTCTAACATAACTAGAGGTGCTGGGTGGTAAACATTATCTCTATTGAACATTGTTGCATTACAAACTAGTAAGTATGTAGTCTGAAACCTGTGTTTGAATTGTCACATTCTACTCACAGGTTTGATGACCTCAGGCAAGTTATTATTTTTTTCATTTGTTTACTTTACCATGAGAAACTCTGTATTTTTTTTAAATTTTTATTTTATTAAACCACCGTGAGATATACAATTACAAAGATGTTCACGATAGGGTTTCAGTCATACAGTGTTCCAGCACCCATCCTGCCACCAGTGCACACTTCCCACCACCAATGTCCCAGATTCTTCCCCTACTCCCAGTATGCCTCTATAGCAGGCATTCTTCGTTCTTACTTCTCCTCCTCCTTCTCCTCCTTCTCCTCCTCCTTCTCCCTCCTCCTCCTTCTCTTCCTTCTCCTTCTCTCTCCTTCTCCTCCTCCTTCTCCTCCTTCTCTTCCTTCTCCTTCTCTTCCTTCTCCTCCTTCTCCTCCTTCTCTTTCCTTCTCCTTCTCTTCATTCTCCTCCTTCTTCTCCTCCTTCTCTTTCTTCTCCTTCTCTTCCTTCTCCTTCTCTTCATTCTCCTCCTCCTTCTCCTCCTTCTCTTTCTTCTCCTTCTCTTCATTCTCCTTCTCCTTCTCCTCCTCCTCCTTCTCCCTCCTCCTTCTCTTCCTTTTCCTGCTCCTCCTCCTTCTCTTCCTTCTTCTCCTCCTCCTTCTTCTCATTTTCCTCCTCCTCTCTCCTTCTCCTCCTCCTTTTCCTTCTTCTGCTCCTCCTTCTCCTCCTTCTCTCTTCTCCTGTCCTCCTTCTCCTTCTCCTCTTTCCCCCTTCTCCTACTCCTATCCTCCTTCTCCTCCTTCTTTTCTCCTCCTTCTCTCCTCTTTTTCTCCTTCTCCCCCCTCCTTCCCCTCCTTCTCCCCCCACCTCTCCCTCTTCCTCCTCTTCTTCTTCCTTTCTCCCTTCTCCCCTCTTTCTCCCCCTCTTCTTCCCCCTATTCCTATCCTACTCTTCTTCCTCTTCCTCCTCTTCCTCCTTTTCTTCCCTCTTCCTCCTCATCCTCTTCCTCTTCCTCTTCCTCCTCCCCTCGCCTCCTCTCTTCCTCCTCCTGCCCCTTTTCCCCCTCTCCCTCTTCCTCTCTCCCTCCCCCCACTGCCTTCCCCTCCTTCACATTGTGGCTTGGCATACATATTTAGGGGTTATTATGTATATATCTTTGTCTAAATTCAATGCTCAAATCTAATCTGGCATTACCATTTCCAACAATTAGTAGGACACTTGTTCTCTCAGACATGGGGCAGAGCTGCCACTGGCTCTCCCTGTGCCCAGCCGCTCAAGAGGCGCCCGGAAGGGATGGCAGGTTCAGGCCTTGGCCCACCACCCCAGCAGAGCCTCACAACAAGACAGACGACCCCCCCCACTCCATTAGGGTCCTCCATTTTCCACATCTGGACTTCCCCCCTCCTCAGAACTCCACCCAGCAGACCAGCCTATCACAGTCTGGCTCATCAAGATCCACCCTGCTGCAGTCTTTTTTTTAAATCCGCCCAGGTATCCTGATCCAGAGACTCATAAACATGGGGCAGAGCTGCTACTGGCTCTCCCCTGTGCCCAGCGCTCATGAGGTGCCCAGGAGGGATGACAGGTTCTAGCCCCTGGCCCACCACCCCATAGGAGCCTCACACAAAAGCCAGACGACCCCCCCCACTCCATGAGGGCCTCCATTTTCCACATCCGACTTTCCCTCCTCAGAACTCCACCCAGCAGACCAGCCTATCACAGTCTGGCTCATGGAGATCCACCCTGCTGCAGTCTTTTTTTAAATCCAGCTCAGGTATGCTGATCCAGAGACTCATAGACATGGGGCAGAGCTGCTACTGGCTCTCCCCTGTGCCCTGCCGCTCATGAGGTGCCTGGGAGGGATGACAGGTTCTAGCCCTGGCCCACCACCCCAGCAGAGCCTCACAACAAGCCAGTCAACCCCCCAACTCCATGAGGGCCTCCATTTTCCACATCCGGACTTTTCCCTCCTCAGAACTCCACCCAGCAGACCAGCCTATCACGGCCCGGCTCTCGGGCCATGCGGTTCATCAATAAATGCTGGATTTTGAGATGACTACAAGAGTATGCTACCCACATGGCAGCGCCTGGCAAGCTACCATGTCGTATTTGATAGGCCAAATACCAGTAACAATTATAGACCTCATTCCCATGACTTGTTGGAATGGTTGAGGCTCTTTATGTTCCTGGAGCAAGAAGGTGTGCCCTTGGACTCTACTTGCATGAGACAGGTCATATGGAGATGTTACTGGTGCATGCTCGAGCAAATTTATGATGAACAGGAAAACAGTGATACAGTGATACAGTAGAATACTTGTATATATTTATATTCCACAAATGAATACAGTCATTCTATATCTATCATTTTCCTTCAATTAATTTCACTCAGCATGATAATCTCCATGTCCATCCATTTGTAGTCAAATTTCATGACTTCATTTTTACTGACAGCTGCATAGTATTCCATTGTTGACAAGTTATTTGATTAGTTTGAGTTGCCCGCTCTGTAAAATGAGTATAGTAGTAATTCCTAGCTTCATGGTATTGTTGAGAGTTTTGCATGAAATTAGTGTCTCATGATTCTTGACCATAATAAGTTTTATGTGCATATTGTTGTTGCTACTTATATTGTTGTGTTATAATTGTTGTTATTATTGTTTATGATATGTGCTCAGGTGACAGAATGCCTTCACTAAGAGAAGAAGCTGTGCTTAAACTAGCTAAAGGGAGATAAGCCCTTGTGATAGGTCAGTAATAGTGCTATTTTTAGACAAGACTCTGAAATATGTTCCAATCTGACCATGTATATTATACTAATCTGTTCCTGGCAGACATATTAATCACAGTTGCAATAGTTCTGAAAGGTCAAGAGAAGAAATTGGGTTTATTGGGTAATTTCACTTGAAGTTTCACTGTATCACTGTATCACTGTCTTCCTGTTCATCATCGATTTGCTCGAGTGGGCACCAGTAACATCTCCATATATCCTGTCTCATGCTAGTAGAGCCCAAGGGCATCTGCTTGCTCCAGGAACATAAAGAACCTCAAACCATTACATCAGGTCATGAGAATGAAGTCTATAATTGTTACTGGTATTTGGCATATCAAATACGACATGGGAGGCTTGCCAGGCACTTGAAGTTATCCCTATTCAAATTCAGTTACCTGCCTTTCTGTTCTCCTCTACAAGATAACCTTTAGGAGAAAGTAAAAGAGGGTTGTAGACTTCATTTGGATCTAGTGGATCCTATCATACTTTCTTATAGATTCATCAAGAGTGATTGGTTGAATGTTAATAATTTAGAGGATCTGAAAGAGATTAGATAAACCTATTCCAAAGGATAAAGACAACCAAGAGGGACACATTAATCTCATGGACATTCAGTTCCCTGTGAAATTTTCTTTGGGAGGCTGGGGGATGAACAAGCCAGGCCATATGCTGTCCATTAACAATCTTCTGAGCTGTGGACTTTTTTTTTTGACAGATTGCCACCAATGCCATTGCCTCAGTTAAGATGATTTTTTAAGCTTAAAAAGGAACTGAAAGGTTGAGACATGCATGCAAAGTCAACACAGATGATTTGACAAAAGTAATCTTGACAAATACCAGGGCTCTCCTGATTGTCAGAAGCAGTCGGATGATGACATGTTAGAAGCTTCCCAGACTGGCTTGCATTTTAGTAAATATGAACAATCAGGAAAAGACATAGTTATACTTCGGAGAGTTCTGAGATGTGGAGAACAAGTTAATTGTTCAGCTTCAGCTGAGATCTTTCACTTGTGTAATTAATCACAGTGCAGTGGTTGGAGCCTTGGCCCTCAAATTCATTTCTTTAGGCCCATCTCCTGCTCCAGATGAGGACTCATTCCAGGTGCTGACCATTTGTGCTTCCCTCCAACTGGGCTGATTTATGAAACCAGTGATGTTTCCTGGTTTTCCCAAATTCTATTCCATTACTTTGCAATAAAGAGGACATGGGAATTTCCATTCTTTTTCAGATTCTCAGTTGTTACATGGTTAATACCAAAGATTTCTTCAATTAGTCTGTGACCTGCCTTCTGTGATCTGGAGGAGGGAAATGCTGTTCATGTATCAAATTTAAGACTTTAGAGTCCCTCTTATGTCTTTACCCTGTGACTGGAGTTGAAGATTCCAAAGTGCTGCAGTTGGCTTTGTCCCTGCTTTTAATATCTCTTAAGACTTGGAAAATCCTATTACCAGCAGCCCACCAGTGACCGTGGTGAGCCAGTATTGAAGACTTCACAAGAGAATCTGAGTGTCAAAAGAGGACACTGTATATTGAGCTGAACAGGGTGCGGTGAAATATTATCTGTTGACCTGAGATGTAATCCTGATCTGAAATGATAAGGGAAACAGAAATCTGAGGAGTTCTCCCCAGTGACAGAAATGTGTCACAGTAAAGTAATTGGAAATTGATATTTGACATACCTATGGCTTTTTATTCCAAGTAACACCAATGATTTGAAATCCTGCAATCCATTCCTGAAATTCAACCTCTTCTTTGTTGAAAATTGAGCAGCTGCTTTCCTAGCCTCTGCTTTCTAACTAACTTTATAAGCCTAGACACCTCTGGGCTTGAGTGGATTTGAATGGTGAATACAACCCAGTCTGTCTGTTGGTGATTTTCTTATGCAACATTCTCACTGGCAATGGAATAATATCTTAAAATCAAACGTAACAAGAACTTGAGCCTAGCCTGTTATGGACTTCATGCTGAGATGTGTGCCAAGGAACCCACCAAATAAATATCAAACATGGCCTTGGCCCTTCAGAAACTTCTATAAGTGTGTGTATGTATATGCACTCACATATGGGTGTGTGTATATATATATTTATATTTATATTTATATGAAGCATAATTTGCTTATGAAACACATTTTCAAGACAATATAAGGTATCATGAATGTGTCAAAATAAGTAAAACCTAGAAAAAGTAGAACTATTGCAGGACTCCTCTATGAGCCTCTGCATCTGCTCTGGATTGCCTCCTGCAAATCACTTCATAGACAAGGGGGGTAGTCTAAATGTGACAGTTTATCTGACCATGTATTCTGTACTAGCAGGTATAAATATTCTCTCATGCTACCACAATCATCATGGGACTAGCTAGATTTACCAGCATATTTGCCTGGCCACGTTGGATCTCTTAAATAATTAGACCATAGAGAAATGCTATTTGCCTCCAAGCAAGCAAGAATGGCTCCCTGATAACTCAAAAGGCAACTAAAATACAAAACTACTGTGAAGTAGATGAGACTTGTGAAGGCTTAGAGAAATATTTAACTGGCATTAGTGTTAGTCTTTGATACAGAGACATGCCATCTCAGAAACCCCCTTCTCTACCCTATAAAAGGCTTTTCCAGGCAGATCTTGGCTCAAGACATTAGTATATAAAAAGACATTAGGTGAGGTGCTGGGAGAAATTACCTGAGGGCATTTGACCCTCCCTGCCAGGGGAAGTTACATTTAGCTTACAGCTTCTCCCAGCTCTGCTAGGAGGCTTTGAATTAGCTCTGGGTCCTTGTAAACAGCCAGACGGCCTCCCTGAAGTTGCTACATTTCTATAGAGCTATTTTCCTGTTTTCATCTCTACATAGCCAAGCCCAGAATGGGCTGGGCTGGGAAGTTTGGGCGGATATCTAGCTATAAAATAAGCTGCAAGAAGAAAGAAGCTCTCTTCTTTTTTCCCCCCTTTTTGCCATTTCTGCTTCCCTTGGCATTTTGCTTCTCCGTTCTCTCCATTCTCTGTTGGGTCTCAAAACGTGGTGGCAGCCATCTTGGCCTACACCTGGCTGGGGCCTAACTGAGAACCCAGAGTCTGGAGGTTTTCCCTGCTCTTGGATTGTATATTGGAACCTGTGATAGTAAAGTCCTTTTAAAACTGCATCGGATTCCTGAGTCTTCATCCATTCCCTGCCGGCTTTGGAGGTAGAAGGGAACTCGCTTCCCAGCACTGTTGGGGACCCCGGCGGTGTCCCCGACATAGAACAAGGAGTCATAACAGTTAAAGCAGGATAGACAGGGGTTGTCAAGGAAAGCTGTTTAGGTGAGACAGAGACACTTATACCACTGTCTAAGACCCTCAAAAATCCCATGGTGTATTTGGAGGAATGGCTGTCCCCATCTGTCTGGGTCCTATGGGGTCCCTGAGCATTGAGGGCCAGTGACTGCCCCCCCCTGGCTGATTGAATAAAGGAACAGAACCACAGATTCCTTGGTAATCAGTGGCAGTTTAATTCAAGTGAGCCTGGCTAATTATAAAGAAAATCATGAAGGGTTAGGGGTAGCAATTACAGATAGGTGTTTTAACTTTAACATAGACATTGCATAGATGTAAGCCTCTTTCTTCAGGGAACAATCTTCTAGGAGATCCATTTAAGGATGGAATTTCATCTAAGAGCTACAGCACTTTAGATTTCTTCTAGGAGATCTGCCCAAGGCAGTTCGGTCTTGGGGCTTACCTCTTTCTCATTTCCTATACCAGTAATCTACTTAAACAATCATTTTAAATTTACTTGTATATCCATGCCGAAGAGTCAACACTGTAAGCATGAGAGCCAAACTGCAAATGTACCTGTCGGGGCTGGAGCAATACACAGAGGGTAGGGCATTTGTTTGCCTTGCATGCGGCTGACGACTTGACTTCTATTCCCCGACATCCCATATGGTCCCTCAAGCACTGCCAGGAGTAAGTCCTGAGTGCATAGCCAGGAATAAACCCTGAGCATTGCTGGTGTGACGCAATAGAAAGGAAATAAAAGTACCTGTCAGGGAGGCAAGCTGGTGTGGTGGGAGGGAACCTAGGCACATTGGTGGGGGGAAGCGGGCACTGGTGATGGGGTTCCACACGCTGTATGCTCGTATCACTGTCTTCCTGTTCATCATCGATTGGCTCAATCGGGCACCAGTAACATCTCCATATGTCCTGTCTCATGCTAGTAGAGCCCATGGGCACCTGCTTGCTCCCGGAATATAAAGAGCGTCAAACTATTCCATCAGGTCATGGGAATGAGGTCTAAAATTGCCCGAATACAAACTATTCCATCAGGTCATGGGAATAAAGTCTAAAATGCCCGAATACAACTAGGGATAATTTTGTAAATTACAGTGCCACACAGACATGGGGCAGAGTTGCTACTGGCTCTCCCTGTGCCCAGCCGCTCATGAGGTGCCCGAGAGGGATGGCAGGTTCTAGCCCTGGCCCACCACCCTAGCAGAACCTCACAAGCCAGACGACCCCCCCACTCCATGAGGGCCTCCATTTTCCACATCCAGACTTTCCCCTCGGTCAGAACTCCACCCAGCAGACCAGCCTGTCACAGCCCAGTTCACGTGGTTCATCAATAAATGCTGGATTTAGAGATGACTACAGAATATGCTACCTGCGCAGCAGAGCCTGGCAAGCTACCCGTGTCGTATTTGATATGCCAAATACCAGTAACAATTATAGACCTCATTCCCATGACTTGATGGAATGGTTTGAGGCTCTTTATGTTCCTGTTCCTGGAGCAAGCAGGTGCCCTTGGGCTCTACTTGCATGAGACAGGTCATATGGAGATGTTACTGGTGCCCGCTCGAGCAAATCAATGATGAACAGGAAGACAGTGTCATTTTGTATAAATATAGTAAGAAGACTTTTTATCAACACCCTGGATTAAACTTAAAATGGTTTCTCTGAACTCATGGCAAGTGTGACTTTTCCTGGGGACATCTCACTGTATTTACAGACAATTGGAGTCAGGCCTCGTTAGTTTTCTTAACCTCAACAAGATCCTTAATCAGTTGATTATTTTTGGGTACTTCTTATGGTACTTAGGCTGTCCCATGTCATATACCCACCAAATAAATATCAAACATGGCCTTGGCCCTTCAGAAATTTCTATGTGTGTGTGTATATACACACATACGTGTGTGTGTGTGTGTGTGTGTGTGTGTATGTATGACTTTAACACATAAATTTTAAGATAGCCAGGATAGAATACTTATGCCTTGCCCTGGGTCTATCCAAGTCCCTTGGTGGGACCTATCTTTTGGAGTGGAAGGAACTAAGGTCAATCTAAGGGCAATTGAGACTCAAGTCAGGTAAATAGATGCCCAGGAGTAAATATTTTAGAGTCAATTATCTCCTATGTTATAAAAAGCATAGCATTAACTTTCTTCCTGTGTCTATACAAAAAAAGGACATCGATCTAACAAAAACATATGCAAAGGGCATAAAGAGGAAAGCAATATTTTCTTACATATACAAAATTCAAAGCCATCAGAAGGTTTAACTTTGTACATTATGTGTCTGATGAGGAGATAGTTTTGATTAAAAAGAGGGAAATAAGGACACAAAGGAGAGGTTGAAGTTAAACAGAGAAGTTTGGGTGTGCCCTAGGAGCACTGGGATGGGTATAATCCAACATATCACAAATTAGAACATGCTCTGAATAAAATTTTAGGAGCATAGTGTCAGGTTACCAAGAGATTCCCAAGAGTCCTTTAAGTGAAAGTATATATGTTCAATATGAGAATAAAATAATTTAGTTCAATAACCATTGAATAATGCTATGTACTAAACAACTGTATCTGACCAGGTAAACAAGGAATAATCCATGTAAAGTAAACACTTGGGTAGGTCTCAGATTATAATGCATCTTTTATACGTATTTTTGTTAATACGGTCTCTGTGATGATTCAAAAAACTGTGATTTGTTTTGCCTTTTGCCATTTTGTCTTTCAAAAAAGGACTTTCTCTGACCTACTTCAGTGAAATACCTCTGAGAAGTTATACAGAGGAGTGAATTATATAGAGAAAATTGGCATGACTTTTATTTGAGGATAATATGCAAACTTTAGAGACATTATTTTCTTTTTTAAAAAGAAATGCCTTGTTCTAGCCACAATGTGTAAAAAGAAGAGGGAGAGAGATGCAGAGACAGAGAGAGAGAAAGAGGAAACGGGGCTACCTGCTATTGAGGCAGCCTGGGGGTGGGCAGGAGGGGCTGGGGGTACATTGGTGGTGGAAATGGGGCACTGGTGGAGGGATGGGTGCTGGCTACCATCCAGAACCAACTATGAACACCTTTGTAATTGTATGTCTCATGGTGGTATAATAATAAAAAAAATTAAAAAAAAGAAATGCCTTGTTATCTAAAGCTGAGGAACTAGATATATTTTCTTCATTTGTAGTGGAGGGATGACTTGCCCATCTTCATAAATTGTTTATGATATAAAGTGTTTCTTGCATGCTAGTTATGAACGGAAAATTCACCAAGATATAATCCCAAATTAATGGGTTGGGGAATATTTGAAGTAGTACTTGTAAAGTCTAAGCTTGGCTCAAACTCAGGACCTTAAGTTGAGCCCAAATTCTCCAATGACCAAGTTTTTTCTTGGCATTTCCATTACTTCCCCTTGAGAATTGCTTTGGAATGATCATTAAAAGGGACTTCCTTCAATAAAGTTGACAGAGACTCACATCATGCTACTTGGCTCTTAAAGAATTTTGAAACTTGTGCTATCCAGTATGCTGGGTGAGTCTCTGGAAATTCTTTCTGAATATATGCTTACAAAATCAGGAAATCCCTTATTTGTTCACTTCTTAAGGGACAGGTATAACTGGGCAATTGCAAATTGATCTAGAAAGAAAAGTCGTCAGGATGATACTGGTGTGGCAGTGGCGGTTGTTGTGAACGTGGTAGTCATTATTTCAAAAGTCCACATAAATTTCAAATAATTTAACCACAGAACACTAGTAAACCTGGAAAGAATCTAAGTTATCAAGCATTGAGGCACAGAGGTGTCAGGGTTTATTTAGTTAAGCAATACCAGAAGAGGACTAGAAAATCCCCCTTGGAGTTAGCGATCATTCTCATACTACAGTGAGATCCCTACTTAGTAACCCCTGCATTTCTGTCACCCATGTGACTGTGTTTTGTAGCTAATTTAGGTATCAATTTTAAATGGAACACTAAGAAAACTGTGTGTGTGTGTGTGTGTGTGTGCATGTTTGTGTTTAAGCTGGAAGGACCTATGAAAGGAAAAACCTCCTAACAGGATTCCTGCCATTTTCTGAAATTCAGTCACTCTCTTCACCTGAATGATTTGTCTTGGCCTCCATGAGTAGATATATGCACATATGCTTTTGCACTCATCAGTATGCGTGTGTGTATACTGCTATGCATTCCTCTTCATCATCTGTAGGCATTTTTTAAATAATGGCTTGTATGTGTATGTTTTTTATCATTCTACCTTTTAAATGGAAACGACAACTTCAACTTTCTTTTTTCTTCAAGAAAATAGTGCATCTTACATAAATAGATTTCAGAGTGTATACCAGAGTTACTTGTGGGTCACACAATTCCAGAAAGGAGATGGCATAGGGAATGGGCAAAGGCTATGGAATTTATGCTCTTCCATTTTGATGGCAAAGACGGTCAGTTTGGGGAAAACTAATAAACTAGAGACTCAAATGTGAAAAGTAGAACAAGGCTGAGTGTATAAGCACAAAACCCCTAAAACAACAGTAGATGTAGAAAGAGACAAGGAGGTACAGATACTCTCCATCCCTCCTTGAGTTAGAGTGGTCACAGTGAGGCTAAGAAGAGTAGTAAATGGTCACTCAGACCTTGATCCATCTAGATTTTGGGCTTATAAATGAGGTATTATTAGATTTCTATATATAAAAAAATTAATTACGCAGAATGAAATCTGACCCAGGCTTAGCTCACAGTTTTGTACATCTACCCAGTGGGTGTCTTTCACTGACTTTTTAATGAAAAAAGGACTAGAATAGCATAGTCTCAGAACCTAAGCTTCATTCTAAGTTGTCCAGGCTGATTCACACACTCAGAAAAGGAAACAGATTAAGATATAAAGTTTCTTGGAGAAATACTGTTAATGATACTGCTCTGGAGTAGCTAATCATGTGCAAGAAGGAAACACTGTGATTCAGAAAACTGACTATACCCAAACTACCCTAATGGTGGGCAAGAAAAAAAATTAGATGGGTATGACCAAAGGGGTCTTAAAGTTCACCTTCTTGAAGTGACAGCAAATTACCAAATTTCTAGTTTTTCTCCCCATCATCCTCCTTTTAAGACAGCTACACATAACCTTAGCTCTAGGCATTTCCTACTTTCCCTGTCTACAAACTATTACAATGATAGTAGAAATCTCTCTATGCCGGGTACCACTTGTGTAAAGCCTCTTGGAAGAAATAGTTCATTTAAGGAAGTTAGACATTATTGTGGTAATGAGAAGACAGGCACCCTGTACTGACAGCAATATACACAGAGCCAGGTGGTTAATAATTACTAACTAGTCTGTACCTTTAATAACTCAGAGCACCTTTACATATGGAGAGGTCTTCCTAGCCTCACCTCAGCGGCTGTTTCTTCATACTGAAGAGCGAAAACAGCAAATGGCCCCCAGCAAGCTCAAAGCAAATCCCCTGACTCTACTCATTTTATGACTGTAGTTAACTGGTGGTAGTGTTAGTAAAGTCCCTGGAAGTTCTCAGGGGAGAAAGGCCAGAAATGAGGCAACTGAGCTGCCATCCATTTGCTTTGAGTTCTTTCAGAAATAATATCATGTATAAAAGAATGCAGATTCGGAACTGTCAGCTAAAATGTCATTTTAACTTTAGGAGTCCAGAAACAAAAGGCTATGCTATCCTTTGTTCTTGGAGTACCACAGATGTCAAATTATGCAGAGGGTTCCCTCCTGGCATTGAATGTTAGTGAGCCTAGAGGCAACCAAACACTGATCTCAGAACGATGTTACCTCTGGTTGTACTCCCACCTGATGATCTCCCTGGAGCTGTGAGGAGACCTGGCCGCTCCCAGCTCCTACACATTTTGGCAGTGTAGGAGTTAGCCATAGGGATGGCAGTCTTGGAAATTTATAGAGGCTTGGGGAAAACTGTCCTCAGCCTCCCCTTAGGGAACCTAACAAGAGAACTATTGAAGTGCTGAAGAAGTCATAACTTTTGGTTTGTCTGCACATCAACATGTGCCAGCAGATGCTCGGTTCACAACATGAATATTTGATTAACATGCAGCAGGCATCTGGTTCAGAGAGCAGAGGAATGTGGGGATTGAGTGGGACTGAAATGGCATCCATTCTAACCACAGCTGTCTGGATGCACATAGTAGGCACTGAAAAATATTTGTTGATTAGATTTCTTTGATTTGAATAACTTGGTTGCTTGGTTTTGAGCCCAGATGTTCGGCATCCAGCCAGAGTTGTATGCTATGCAACTTGTCATCAGTCTCACCACCATGGAGATGGTTGGCAAGGGGCAACATTCCTCCCATGCTCAGAGTGAAGTATCTTCTCTTCTCTTTCTCTCTGTCTCTTCTGCTTTTTCCCTCTGATGTCTATTGCTGGAGATCACAGAACATACTGCAAATGGCCCAATGTGTTAGCTTGTTGCAGAAACTGTCCTCCACACTAATTTCCCCCATTGTGGTTGTATATGATGACAAAAAGTCACAAGCGGCACCAGTAACAGGCAAGCAAACTTCCAGTCATCCATTGCCCATTGCAAAAGTGTTTGGTAAATATCTATTTGTTTATAGCACTGATCCAAAAGAAACCTGAAGAGAAAATAGAAAACTTCTTGTGGTAGAGGAAGGAGATTAAAATGTGAGTGGTAATGTAGTCCCTTCACCAACTCCTAAGAAATGATAGTAAGAGAGAATAGGACTAAGCAAGAGTACTTCTTTCCAATAGTGCTGGTGGCATGTGCAGTGAGAGTACTGGAAGTATGGATGGAAAGTACACTTAGATCTCACATATTTCAAAGGTCTTTCCAAACTTCAGCATGCAGCTTAAATCTCAGGCCTCAGTTCCCTACCCTATAAAATAAACCCATGTCCCAGGATATTTTTCTTGTTCTTCAGGAGTATCCTTCTGACTCACTTGATCAAGAATTGAAAGGCTGGTCATTTTACTATAGTTTAATATCCCCCACCCAACTATCTAGAACATGTCACTTTTCTAGATCATGACTTAGCTAATCACTTCAATGATTATTTTCTGGGAATTAGCTGGTAGAAAGCTTCACTATCCAGGTGATTTCTCATTTCTTTAGGACCAATAGAGGTAGCTTCAATAGGTTACCAATATAAATGATAAAGCAGATAAGTCATTAGAAACTTTTTATTCTATGCAGTGCTTTATAGTTTGATAATGGTTATGAAATAACTTGTTTTATCTTCACATTCACCTTGGGAGAAAATATTATCTCCTATATTAAAGTGCTTATGAATCAGTCTTCTCTTATTATGTCATAATAAACTAGTGGGCTCAGAATTATATCCATAATGACAAGAAGAAATGGAGGGAGAGGTCTATAGATTATGTTAGCTGTTTCTCACGAGGCAATTTGTTTCTTTGGTGAGCCATACCTTGAAGATCTACTTAACTCCTTTCTCTGCCCCAAACTTATTCTCTGTGTTAAAGTATTCCTGAGTCTGGTTGTTCCTAAGCTATATTCCCATCCCCTGATCCTTCTTTTAATTATACATATAACTCCAGGAGAAAGGACTTCTCCAGTTTTCTGTCATGTAAAAAATTGTTTGAGTGATTTTGTAGCCATAATTTTCATGTGAGATACTTGACCTCGCATATTGCACCAATCTGTTACAAACAGGATAAAATAAAGGGAGGTTCAGGATAGATTTGGGTCTGGAGTGTTGGAATCAATGTTGTTTTTGGTAGGAAAGGATAGAATAATAAGGTCTTTGATGAACTCTGATTTTGAGTGAGCACTGTCCCTGAGCTGAGAGTCATGCCACAGGACATTGGATCAGAAAAATAGTGAAAATGTAATCTATATTCACCTATTTTATTGAGATCTTGGTTAGCCTGCCTGGATACCTCTACTCCTGGTGAATGGGGGAAGGTTTCTGATGAACAGGGTCAAATGGATTTGCTATTTTTGGTTGCCAAGCACCTGGCTCTGGGCATTGGTCCATTTCTAGTGGTTTCTTTTTTTTTTTGCTAACTACTTTAAGAATCATTCTATTTGACTCCAATATGTGCAAGTTGAAACTGAAATTCTCATACTGAGCAAATGTACCAAAGAACAGTCTATAAACTTAATGAGGGAGATAAAGAGATATATGCCAGAAACTTAGAAAATTTAACTCTGATGAGGTTATGACTATTATATGTTTAGTTAAATTGTTGACAGTGACAGGACGTGGCTGAGGATATTCTCTATCCATTTTCTCCGTGTATCAGTGATAATGGTTCCTCAGTGTGCTTTTTTCAGTTAACAAAGATATTCCCGAAACTTAAATGCAGGAAGAAGGAGTGACATAAGAATATTTTTTATTATCTCTGCTCGTCTGGGACTTCTCACTAGGAACATTATTTAAGCAAGGGTTCTGTTTGGCAAGTAGCTTTGTAGGGAAGGTCACTGGGGTTCAGAGGAGAATGTAACCCTCGTGAGAGGTACAGCATGTCCGACACCTGAGATTTCAGACTTGCCTCACCAAATTCATCTACACAGTGCTCCCAGAACCTTTGCCAAATGCTGTTTGCCCCTACTTTCCAAACTAGAAAAGGTGGTTCTTGCTCTTGTGAATAAAATCCTTAAGGGATTGGGAAGTGGTTTCTGTGGTAGAGCACATGCCTTGTACCTGTGAGACCCTGGGTTTGATTCTGGTGTAGAATGGACCCCAAGGCTCCCAGGTGTGGCCAGACTAACCTCAGAACTCAGAACCACTGGTAGTTTTTTTTGGACTCCTATCACTAGTATGCACCTTCCACAACCTTACATTTGGTGAAATTTAAGGTATGGCCTGCCTGCCTGCCTGCCTCCTCCCTCCCTCCCTCCCTCCCTCCCTCCCTCCCTCCCTCCTCCTCCCTTCCTCTTCCTCTTCTTCCTTCCTTCCTTCCTTCCTTCCTTCCTTCCTTCCTTCCTTCCTTCCTTCGTTCCTTCCTTCTTTCCTTTCGTCCTCAGTACAGAGAGTAAAATCTAGTTGATGACGTTATAGAGTATAGGTGTCAGAATACCTTACTTTGAATCTTGTGATAGTGACCTTGGACAGGACAATTAATTTCACTAAATCTTATTTCATTATAAAACAAGATAATAATGATAATAATGATAATGATAATTAGTGGGATAGATTCTAACTATTCATGGAGAGCAGGATAAAAAAGGGGGATTTAGTCTAGCACTTCACTGTCTTCTCCATTCATCGTCGATTTCCTCGAGCGGGCACCAGTAACATCTCCATATGACCTGTCCCATGCAAGTAGAGCCCAAAGGCACCTGCTTGCTCCAGGAACATAAAGAGCCTCAAACCATTCCATCAGGTCATGGAAATGAGGTCTATAATTGTTACTGGTATCTGGCATATCAAATATGACATGGGTAGCTTGCCAGGCTCTGCCGTGCGGATAGCATACTCTTGTAGTCATCTCAAAATCCAGCATTTATTGATGAACCGCGAGAGGCTGCTAGCGGCCCTGGGAGCCGGGCTGTGATAGGCTGGTCTGCTGGGTGGAGTTCTGATGAGGGAGGGAAGTCAGATGTGGAAAATGGAGGCCCCTCATGGAGTGGGGGGGTCATCCTGGCTTGTTGTGAGGCTCTGCTGGGTGGCGGGCCAGGGCTAGAACCTGCCATCCTTCCCGGCACCTCATGAGCGGCTAGCACTTCAGAGTCCAAATTTCTTATTTTCTTGAGACTATTATTATGTCTACTAATCACTGACATACTAATAGATTGCTCGACGGGCGCCAGTAACATTTCCATTGGACCTATCACGGCCAATGTAGCCAAGGCATTGGTTGATTCAGGAATATGAAGAACCTCAAACCGTTCCTTCAGGGTCTTAACAAGAGTCTGACCATCTGTAGGTGGGCTGCACATGATTTTTGACATCGTGGGTCGTCGTCGGCTCTAGTAGCGGTTGTCAAATCGCTTACATGTCAGCCGGCACGAGACGCGTTGGGGAAGTGACGGAGGTCAGCCGGTCTACTGAGGAGCGTGTATGATTCTCGATTCCTCTGGGAGACCGTACATCTCATTCTGCTCGTAGGGCCCGGTCGCGTTGTTAATGAGGGAGACGGTGGAGTCGGATGTGCCCGGAGCGGGGTTTTGTCCTTTTAGCTATTTCTTCATGCTGGGCCAGATTTTCCTCTCGCAGCTCAGGTTTAGGTGTTCATTGTTGACTTTTACTCGGTACACATATTGTGTCGGATGTTTGTTCCATTGAGAGTGAATGGGGCCTCAGGACTAGTCTCTATGAACATAGTTTTCTTCAGATCACTGTGACCTACCTCCACATCTCGGTTAAAGTCGCAGTTTGCGGGTTTTGGTGTATTAGAACGGTCACAGGGGGTGGGTGGCGACCAACTCTCCCATATATGATATGTCTCGGTGGGGAGTTTGGTGAGATGGTATCACCTGTCGAACCCTTTGACATAATGATCACTCGTAGAATGGTGAGATCCTGGTGTTAGCCGGATCGTGTTGGTTGACTGTTGTAGGGCGATGCTGAGTCAAGCAGGCTTTAAAAGTGGGGCTCGTCTCCTAAAACCTCAAGGTTTGTGTGGTTGGTCGATTGGGACCTTTTGGAAACTGCTTGCTCACGGTTGTCCTCATCTAGTGTTGTAATCCTGTTCAGGATGACTCGTTAAACAGGTAGATGGAGTGGGGCGTAGTGGTTCTACTAATAGCATGGACTTAATATCAAAGTGTTTGATGAGTTTGTACATAAGTGGAATTTCAACTATATTTGTTAATCTTTTATCAACCCTTTTTTAAAAAATATTTTTATTATACCACTGTGAGATATACAATTACAAAGATGTTCATGTTTGGGTTTCGATTATACAGTGTTTTAGCACCCATCCCTCGAACCAGTGCCCATTTCCCACCACTAATGTCCCAAATTACCACCCCCCGCCTACCTCTATGGCAGGCTCTTTAACTTCTCTCTCCCTCTCTTTCTCTCTCTCATTCTTTTTCTCTTCCTTCTCTTACACATTATGGCTTGCAAAACATACATTTAGAGATTTTCATGTATATCCCTGTGCCTACATTCAATGGTCAATTCTAGGCTGGTATTATCATTTTCAACAATTATTAGCACACTTTTCCATTCTCTGTCTTACCTAACTAATGTCTCCCTTCTTGAACAGTAGAACTGTCCTGCTGGTTTTCCATTGGGAGGGAACCTTGAATTAGATAGGTAGCATGTGAAGAGCTGAGCCAGTGTATTGATGAGTACTGAAGGCAGATTCTTCAGGTGTTTGGGTCTGACTTTGTCTGGGCCAGGTGCTGTTCGGCTTTTTTTTTTTAGAGGAAAACTGCTTTATTTTTTTTTTAACATTTTATTATACCACCATGAGATATACAATTACAATGTTGTTCATGCTTGGGGGTTTCGGTCACACAGTGTTCCAGCACCCCGCCCTCCAACAGTGCCCCTCAACCACCACCCATGTCCCCAATTCCCCCCCCCCTCTCACGTCCCGCCTAAATGGCAGGTTCTTTATCTCCTCTCTCTCTCCCTCTCTCTCTCCTCCTTCTTCCACACATTGTGGGTTACACTCACGTACACTTAGAAGTCATCATTTACATTTCTTTGTCTGTATTACCGATGAAATGGCGTGTTGAATTTTAGAAGGGAGAACACTGGGAGTGACATATCCATCATGCTGAATTGTATGTGGGCAGTTAGACCTGGCTATCAAAGGTATATGAATAGAAGTCATGGATAATCTTCTCCATTACCTTTCTGGAAGATGTGATCCATCCATCAGGAAGTTGGGGGGCACTCATCTTGGTCGTAGACTTGGCAAAGGACAGGTGGACGTTGCCAAATGGTTTTCCCAGCTTCTGCTGCATCGGCCATTATCTCTGCTCTTTTCTCTTTGAGGTCTTCCTTTATTGCTTATCTGCACTGCTTTGCAATATGGATGTTAGAATTTGGTCACCTGAGGCTCATGCCTTGCCATGTTGGCGAATGAGCTCAAGAGTTTTTGAAGACAGGTGTCCTTTTTGTGGCTTTCTCTCGGCATTCTTTGCACCATCATGGAGTGCTGAACCAGTCAGTTGTAGTCTTCATCCATGCCGTCAATGATGGCATCTTCCCATGTTGCCACAATGGTGCCAAAGAGTTCCCAATTGGTGGTCATTCTGGAGTTCTTTTCTTAAACTTTGCATCCTTTTTTTCCCTGTTGAGTGAAGTAGAATTTTGCACGAAGACAGTGATCATTGATGTCAAAAGAGGGGTTCAACAGGGTGATACCTTTTCACCAAAATGATTCAGCAAAACCCTCGAGAATATTATTAGACAATTAGAATGGGAAGGAATGAGAGTGAAAGTAGATGGTCGGCAACTACACTACCTCTGGTTCGCTTATAGCATTGTTCTAATAACACCAAACATTAGCCAAGTGGCACAAATGCTGGCTGACTTCGACCGAGAATGTGAAAATATTGGTCTACAGCTGAATCTCAACAAAAAGTGTTCATGAAAATTGAACTAGTTCCAGAGGCCCCATTCACTCTCATGGAACAAACATCTCTGAATACAGCAATTATGTGTACCTAGGTCGAAAACTCAACATGATGAATGACCTAAAACCTAAGCTGCACAGTAGGAGGAGAGCAGCATGGAATGCCTTCAAGAGAATCAAAGAAATAGCTAAAATGACAAAGAACCTCTGGCTCTGAGTACATCTCTTCAACTCCACCGTTCTCCCTGCATTAACATACACCTTAGAGGCCTGGGCCCTACAAAAGCAGGATGAGAACGCTTATTCAGGTCTCCCAAAGAGGAATCTAAAGAGCTATGCTTGGAATATCGTGCCTCACTCAAGTGAGAGAAGGAATCTGGAATTCTGACTTCCTTTGATGATCCAGAGTCAGGAACACTGTCTTGTTTGCCAAGGCATCGAAAATCAGATGGGCTGGATATGTAATGTGATTTGGAGATGACTGCTGGGCTAGAGCCCTTACCGACTGGATCTCATGGGGCATCAAAAGATCACGTGGCAGCTCACCTACAAGATTATCAGACTTCTTCTTAAAGACTCTGAATGAACTGTTTGAGGCTCTTCATATTCCTGAAGCAACCAGATGCTATTGGGCTACATTGGTACATGGTAGGGTCAAATGGAAATGTTACTGGTTCCAGCTCGAGCAAATTGATGAATAAGGGATGTCAAGTGATCAAGTGATCAAATAATCAAGTAGTCCATGTGTTTAGCTTTCCTCCCAATTGCTTTGTTAGTGGTGTTACATCTTTGAAGATGCTTTTAGCTTCAATGTCATAGAGGATTTTTCCTATATTTTCTTCGATGTTCTTTCTGGTTGCAGGCCTGATATTGAGATGTTTAATCCATTTTTGACCTGAGTTTTGTGCATGGTGTTAGACAGAGGTCCAAATTAATTTTTTCTCATGTAGCTCCCCAGGTGTTGCAGCACAACTTTTTGAAGAGGCCTTCCTGCTCCATTTTGTTCTTTTTGCTCCTTTCACTTGATCACTTGATCACTTGAATCCCGTTATTCATTGATTTGCTGGAGTGGGCGCCAGTAACATTTCATTGGACCCTATCACGTGCCAATGTAGCCCAATGGCACCTGGTTGATTCAGGAATATGAAGAGCCTCAAACCGTTCCTTCAGGGTCTTGACAAGGAAGTCTGACCATCTTGTAAGTGGGCAGCCACGTGATCCTCTGACATCCTGTGGGATTCAGTCTGTAATGGCTCTAGTCCAGCGGTCATCTCCAAATCGCATTACATGTTCAGCCCATCTGATTTTCGATGCCTTGGCAAATGAGCCTTTGCTCCTTTATCAAATATCAAATGATCATCTATTTGACAATGTGTGTCAGGATACTGACACAGGTCTTTTTATAGTCCAATACCTGCTGTTTTAATTACTATTGCTTTGTAGTACAGTTTGAAGTTGGTAAATGTGATGCCCCATCCTCTTTTTTTTTTCAAGGATTGCTTTTGCTTCCGTGGGGGTTTATTATTCCATATAAATTTTAGGAGTGTTTGGTCAATTTCTTTGAAGAATGTCATATCATGTATCCTTAAAAGGGACCTAATTCAATCTGTATAAAGTTCTAGGGAGTATTCCACAAGCGGGAATGTGTTGCCATTTCCTTTGTGTCCTCTTTTATTTCTTGAAGCAGCATTTTGTAGTTTTGTTTGTATAGGTCCTTTACATTCTTAGTTAAACTAAATCCTAGGTATTTGGTTTTCTCTGACAAAATTGTGAATGGGATCATTTTTCTAATATCCCTTTCTTCTCTTTCATTATTTTCATCACCCTTTTTATACTTGCTTAGGTTCCTGTAGTTGCTATTATTTTGTTGTTTTCATATTTATTTTGTTTGTTTTAAGGACATGCTGGTAGTGCTCAACTTTGCTCCTGGATTTGTTCTCAGGGATGTCTCCTGGAGTTGCTGGAAGAACAAAAGTCCATTGTATGCAAGGCAAACATTTTAGCCATTATTCTGCCTTTATGGGTTGACTTAGTCAGAAGTCTACATTGATATTTTATTTTGACATTTCTGTCCAATAAAATAGAGCTCCTCTTTTAGATACTAACATTTTCTTACCTTTATCATCCATGTGCCAAAGACATAGTTCTGGAGGTAGCACCTAGCCTTGTACCTAGCAACCTGGGTTTTATCCCTGGTATCCCATAAGGTTCCCCAAGCACTGCCAGGAATAATTCTTGAAGGCAAAGCAAGAGTAATCACTGACCACCTCCAGGTGTGGCCCCTAAACCAAAACCAAACAAAATCCTCAGTCATCTCTGTTTTGATTGTGTTTTGGGCCACACCTAGATAAAGATTAGTCCTGTTCTGTACTCAGGGGTCACTCCTGGCAGTGCTCATGGGACCACTATGATACACCAACAAGAACTGGGGTCATCTACATGCAAGATAAGTCATTCCATACAATCTGGCCAATTTATGTTGATTTTGTTTTGATTTTGGGACCACACCTGGCGTTGCTCTGGGGACCATGTGGAATGCCAGGATTGAAACCAGCTCAGGTGTGTGCAAAGCAAACGTGCTACCCTACTATATATTTGGTCTGTCAGGGAAACCGCTGGGGTCCTCAACAATACCAGGAAGCGAGTTTCCTTCTACCTCCAAAGCCGGCGAAGAATGGATGAAAACTTAGGAATTCGATACAGTTTTAAAAGGGCTTTACTATCACAGGTCCCATGTACAATCCAAGAGCAGGGAAAACCTCCGGATTCTGGGTTCCCAGCTAGGCCCCAGCCAGGTGTAGGCCAAGATGGCTGCCACCACGAGTTGAGGCCCAACAGAGAATGGAGAGGACGGAGAAGCAAAATGCCAAGGGAAGCCGAAATGGCCAAAAGAGAGCTTCTTTCTTCTTGCAGCTTATTTATAGCTAGAAATTTGCCAAAACTTCTATCTAGAGAAGAAAACAGGAAAACAGCTCTATAGAAATGTAGCACTTCAGGAGGCCTTCCG
Source organism: Cryptotis parvus (assembly GCA_021461705.1). Classification (NCBI taxonomy): domain Eukaryota; kingdom Metazoa; phylum Chordata; class Mammalia; order Eulipotyphla; family Soricidae; genus Cryptotis; species Cryptotis parvus. The sequence continues at coordinate 88,262 of JAJIBD010001374.1, read as the reverse complement.
GCTGTTTACAAGAACCCAGAGCTGATTCAAAGCCTCCCTAGCAGTGCTGGGAGGAGCTATAAGCTAAATGTAACTTCCCCTGGCAGGGAGGGTCAAATGCTCTCAGGTAATTTCTCCCAGCACCTCACCTAATGTCTTGAGCCAAGATCTGCCTGGAAATGCTTTTATAGGGTAGAGAAGGGGGGTTTCTGAGATGGCATGCCTCTGTACCAAAGACTAATACTAATTACCAGTTAAATATTCCTTCAGGCCTTCGCAAGAGTCTCGTCTACTTCACAGTAGTTTTGTATTTTAGTTGCCTTTGAGTTATCAGGGAGCCATGCTTGCTTGCTTGGAGGCAAACAGAATTTCTCTCTGGTCTAATTACTTAGAGATCCAACGTGGCCAGGCAAATATGCTGGTAAGATCTAGCTAGTCCCACGATGATTGTGGTAGCATGAGAGAATATTTATTCCAGCCAGTACAGAATACATGGTCAGATAAACTGCCACATTTAAACTATCCCCCTATCTACAAAGTGACCTGCAGGAGGCAATTCAGGGCAGATACAGAGTCTCTTAGGTGTCTTGCAGCACTGGTCCCTGGGTGTTTTCTTCATTTTTTTAAAAGTGTATCCAAATTTTATCCTGAGTACTCCATATAGTCCCCCCAGATGCCAGGAGTGATCCCTAAGCACAGATCTAGGAATAAGCCCTGAGCATCACCAGGTGCATCCCTTTCCCCCCAAAAATAATAAAAATATAAACAACAGAATTGTACAAATACATACTTGCTACTTCTACTTAGCATTGCATTGAAGGTTTTAGTACAGTAATGCAAAAAACAAAAGTAAAACTTATTGGATAGGCAAAGTAAAGCAAAAATTTACATTGCAGATTAAATGACTATCAATGTAGACAATACAATAAAAGCTGTAAGAAACTACTAAAATAGGTAAATTTAGCAAGGTTATAGGATGCAAGATCAGTACACAAATAAATTTGTTTTTGCTTCCTTATCCTCAGTATAGTTACAATGTGGGAGTTTATTAAGAGGTGGTGGTAAATAAAATTGAAAAGAGGTTGAAAATCAGTTTGATGAAATTAATTGTTACCATATTCATTTCTTGCTCATGTTTTCTTCTTTTTTATCCTTTTTTCATTTTCTTATTTCTCCTCCCTGATTTTGAGTATATTGTCACAAATCACTCTCCTAAAGAAAAAAAATGTTGTCAAATTTTGTTACTTGATGACAGAGTTTCTTATTCATTGGGTTAAGTCAATGAAAGGACCATAAACACGGAAAGGAGTTTCCCTGTCCCAAAGGAAAGATGTGTAATGTTCGCACACAGGCCTTGGAATTAGCCTGTCTAAATTAAAATTCTGGTTTTCTCCTAGCCCTATGACTCTGGAAGGTCACTTTCTCCTTTTAAGGTTTATTTTTTTTGTTTTTGGATGATAATGGGGGTATGATTTCCTCCTTTATAGTAGGGTTACAGATATAATAATTAACCAAAACTTTTTGACTTCCAAGGAGATATCTCAAAATTTGGAGATTAAGTTTCCCGTCAAATTGTTTAGTGAGGAGGTGTATGCAAATAACTCCAATGGCATAGGAAAGGCAATTAGAGTGCCTTATTTGTGATAAGATAAATAATTTTAGCATCATAAATAAGATACTCTAAATTTCAAGGAAGTGCTTGGAATGGTGTAAGTGAAAGGAAAGGCTTGGTTAGCTCTGCTTATAGGGTGGGGACAGTTTGACTGTCCCCAAAATCAAAGAGAGCATTTCTTTCTAAATCCAAACCTCAGATCTAAGGAAGAGTTTTTGATAGGAATACATCAGCAACTGTAAGATAATGATGGTAGGAAAAGATGATAATGGTAATTTTTACATTTGTGTACTGTTATACCAATATTATTAACATAGAGTGGTTTTAAAAATGATTTATATAGATACAGGGGCCATAATTACTATTTTAGGGTTAGTTGCTCTTTTGATAAAGATGGGAAAATTTGGCTACAAATTGCAGCTATGTCTGTTTATGCAAAAATCGCCATGGAATCTTTCCTTATTGAAGGAACCTGGAACCTAAAGAGACTGAGATGACGAGGGTATAGAATTGTGGCACGGACTCACAACTCTGGCTTGAATGACTGGTTTTAGCATATTTTTTGTCCTATATGCTGTCTTTGAGATGTTGCATGTTTGAGTGATGAAATATTAAAGATTGCTGAGAAGAAAACATAGAGGGAAAAAAACTCAGTCTTACGGGGTTTGCGGAAGAGTGGGAAATAGAGCCAAGATTGTACCAATAATTTAGGGTAAAGAACAATAATGAGGTCTCATAAAAATAAATAACCATGATGTTAAATAGACTGCAGATCATTTGCACCTTGAGGCTTTTCTTAGATTTTCTGCCAGTAATAAAAGAAAAAAAAGTGATAATAAATAAAGCCTTGTGCTTTATGCCAAAAGTATTGCTTGTACACAAGATCTTGTTAGTGTAATCAGAGATCCCCCTCCCTAAAATTATTTAAGGGAAGAAAAACAAAATCTATCTAGCTATAAAGAGTAACAAGCACATATTTGAAAAAGGCTTTAATCTACTATGCCTGAGGTCATACTGTTTTATTTTTGCTCTTGACTTTATTTCAAAGTTGATGTTGCTATCTAAAAAAACATAACAGCTGTAATTATTTCAGTTTTATTCACTGAGAAGTCATTTCATCTTAGAGAAATGAGTTGTAGTGTTTGCAAATGAACTCTTATACTGTCCTTTATATAAATGCAGAAAAAATTATATGCTAAAATTTTTGAAGGAGCAGGGTGCAGTGATGAGAGTTCTAAAAATCTCCAGTATAAACATATTTTATATTTAGGTATATAAGATCTCATGTTTGATCGTTAGTTTTCCCCTCTGAATCAGCAACAGTCATACCTACCCCATTACCACATAAAGGCTAAATCAGTTGATATATGAGGTATCAATGTGCCATGCAAATGCAGGGTGCCTTAGTCAGAAAATGCAAGGTTATCTTCAGGGGCTTTATTGGAAGCCTTGGTGCTTTAACATAAGTGTTAGGTTAGTGTTTTTGATAGGATGCTGCACAACTTTTTATTTCCTCACAAATGCCCCTTTAAATCCATTTTGTAAAGCTAGTCCATCTCCTGTCCCTGAGTAAAATCTCAATTTTCCAACCATACCTTGCGGCTCACTCTTTTTTAATGTAGTTGCTGTTTATTTTATTGATTTATTTTTTAAGCCTAACTAGTGAGGGTTTCATGCTTACTCTTAAATAGGAATCTTTCCTTTCAATGATCTCTAGATCCTTGAAACAGTCTTGCTTCTTTCATAAACTTATAAAGACTGGGGTAAGAATGAAGATCATGAAATTCATCCATTGGTAATGCATCTTCTGTGAGCAACATACATTTTTATTCTTTTACCTTCTCCTGTTCCCATACACAATGTGAATTGGATGGGAAGGAACAAGAGATCTAGGCCGCAGGATCAAACTTGCTTGGCTGGTGCCCATCTGGCACTAGTTTGCTCTCCAGTGGCAGATGTTTAGCCTGGCCCCTTTTCTCGCAGGCTGTTTCATGAACAGCTGCAAACTTCTCACTTACAGCTCTCTTGATGACGATAAACTCATCTCCTGAGGCTGCTCTCTTGTGATTCCTCCACTTGGGCAGCTGGGGACTTTACTTTGCTGAGCATTCCCTTGCCTTCAATAAGGCAAGATCCAAACTCCCTTGGAATAGTAGTTTTCCTTATACTTGCCCTTAAACCTCTTCATGAAAATCAGGATCTTTGACTTAGAGTGAGGCATTGCTAGAGGTTTGAAACAGGCCCCCTTTGCTGAACCACCTTAAAGAATCGTCATCCTCAGTCTTTATTAAAGTTTTAGTTATAAATCGTAAAACAGTTCACTTTCACCCTGAAATTCAGCGAACACATATAGGCTTCCAAGGGGGCCACTGAACTCCATCTCACTTGAGATTACCCTTTTCTATAGGGGTAAAGTATTGAAATCAACCCTTAACATTTACTTTAAGGAATTCTGCCTTTTCCAATACCTAAGTCATCACCTAGATTTTTTTTTAAACGTAGATGCTTTGGGCAAGGTTGCATATCTGGTTCATATTCTATACTGCCATTGCGCAACCTGCAGGGGCAACCTAGCTCCTCGTCCTAGAAAGTGGACCTAATGGTTTTCATCATTTGAGAACTTGTGCTAAACCCAAGTCCATTTGTCTTGATCAAATGACAATCAAAATGGTTCTTTTCTGTTTCCAACATCCCATGTATTTATACTGAGTAATGCTGGAGTTCTGCTAGCATGAGCAGCTGACCCCATTGGCTTGGGACTTTTTCTAGGTTTTAGCATTGAGAGTCATATCAGTGGCATTCCTGGGATACAAAAAGTACTCAGATTTGGTGGTGCCAGATTTGGGGTGGGGAAATAGAAAATATGTGTAACAGTAAAAATGCTATTTCTAGTTACATATAGATTCAGCATCAGTTAGTCACCTTCCATAGTTGTTTCAGTAATCATTATTTCTCCTGTTTTGTGAAAAACTGTGATTTGAATATCATAATAATGAGCCATCCTTTGTTGACACACTGAGGTATAGATACTAAGTATATTATAATTATGAATGTCCACAGTTTCTCTCATCTGTGGGTTAACTGTTGTGCTTGGTGAGAGATATTAATATTTTAATTTTATTACATTATTAATATTGTGACCATATTTTCTTTAGTTTCAAGTAATGACAGTGGAAGATATTGGTATTACAATACCAAGAACTTCATTCATTGATTAAATTTTGTAGAAAAGAAAATACGAAGATCTCATCTGCCAGCTAACCTTTATACCCTGGCTACATACTTTTGAAAAGTGTGTAATATTTTACCTTTGATATTGTTAGCTTTTATAACAGAAGTTTTGATTAATTTTAGTTTCCTTGAAAAAGGCAGAAACACTTGACATTTTAAAAAAATTATGGAAATCAAAGGAGATATTCCTTTGAGATTTGTTCCCATAAAGCAATTATAACCTCACTTCAATTGTATAACTTGTCTTCCCGTTGTTCATCGATTTGCTCAAGTTGGTACCAGTAACATCTCCATATGTCCTGTCATATGCTAGTGAAGCCCAAAGACCACTGCTTGCTTCAGGAACATGAAAAGCCTCAAACCATTCCTTCAGGTGATGGGAATGGGGTCTATAACCCAGCATAATAGCTGATCACAAGCCCTGCTGAGCAGAGTTCCACCCTACAACAGTCTATTTCAAGCCCAAGTATGCATGACCTAGAGACTCAGATACCAGCTCTCCCTGTGCCCAGCTGATCATGAGGCACCCAGGAGGGTAGGCAGGTTCTAGCCCTGGCCCACCATTGCAGTAGAGTCTCGCAAGAAGCCAGAGGAACCCCCCACACCATGAGAGCCGCCATTTTCAACTTGTCAGAACTCCACCCAGCAGAAAAGCCGATCTTTCCCTAACTTGCATGTGGTTCATCAATAAATGTGCGAGATGAGAGGCTACTACAAGTGTATCCCACCCACACAGCAGAGCCTGGCAAGCTAACTGTGTCGTATTGATGTGCCAAAAAGCATTAATGAATATAGACTTCATTACGTCACATAGAAAAGATATTAAAATGTTATTGGTCCACTCTGTGTCTTAACTTTAAAGTGTAGGGAAATAAAAATTATAAACTATAGTTTATAATATATCAAAGATGAGGATAAAAAGATTATTATTAAACAGAAATATAAGCTTTCTGTATAACTTCTTCACAGCCTCTTAAGAAACAACAGGAACATCATAAATAAGTCTGAATTATTTCAGATAATGTGAGGAATATGAACAAAATAGAGAAAAACTCATTTAAAATACCAGGTCTGCTTCTGAAAGACAAAATGTTGCCAGAGAAAAGTTCAAGAATTATTAATTTATTTTATTATAATACAACTTTTATTTTACAAATTTGATGAATCTTGGTGCTTTAAAATCACTTCTGAACAAAAAAAAAGTTGAGCTTTTGATGACATCTAATCTGCTTCACAATGTTCTTAGGTTAGTATCATATCAGACATTGTCTTTGAGATGCATTTATAGATGCAGTGGAACTCATGAACAAATGGTTGGGGCTAACAAAATGAGAATGTAGGTACCAAGCAGAGAAATGTGTTTTAAGAGCCAGAAACTGAGTTCTATAAGTCAAAAATATTGTGTATCCTAGTTGGTTAATGCTGGAGTGTTCCTTGCTGAAATGCTTCTGTTGACAGGATGTTTAGCTTGGTTCACCACATTGGACTGACACCAGAACAAGGTTATATGGGCTTGATAACGGCATAGTCACAAGTCAAACAGAATTTCAGGTTTGACTATATTCAGTATACTCCACATAAAGGTAAAGAAAGGTGTTCTTACAGCTGCAGAAAATTCATAGAAGTGTTTCTTAAAGCAGGATATGAAATAATAAAATACTGTGTCTTGGGAGAGAAAGAAATATCATTATTATTATTTTTTATAAAATATAGGTAACATTCATTTTGATTACATTTTGTTTTTCTCTTAAAATTCTTAGACATATATACCTTAAATATATAGATATATGTATACATATGCATATATAAGCACATAAATACACACAATGAAAGAGGCTGCAACATTACATTTAAACGTCTAATGATAGTATGATAAGTTAAAATAAGTTGCCATAACAGAGAGCAGAAACATAAAACTCAGCTTTTTCGGACACATTTTATCTTTAGTGAGTATCCCACCCGCATGGCAGAGCCTGGCAAGCTACCCGTGTCATATTTGACATGCCAAATAACAGTAACAACTTTAGACCTCATTCCCATGACCTGATGGAATGGTTTGAGGCTCTTTATGTTCCTAGAGTGGGATGATGCCCTTGGACTATCTCACATGTGACAGGACGTATTGAGATGTTACTGGTGTCCACTCAAGCAAATCGATGATATATGGGAAGACAGTGATACAGTGATACAGTGTAGTCCTTTTAATATTTAATATTCTCTACTAATACAAGTTTTAGATAACAGGACCAATTGCCTGCTAACATCCCTGCATCACCCCTCCCCCAGCACTGCTGCCGAGTGTGGAGGACTGGACTGACCCTCTGCACCATCAGGATGTCCTGGACTTGCAAGCACCTTTAGGCCTTTACATTGACTTGTTGAACTGGCTGACTAAGAGGCGTCCACAGGCCCTTCTGAGCACCACTTGGGAAACACCTCCATCCCCCATCCCTATTACCTTCACAAAAGAAATAATGCTTTGTTATCCCTTTGTATCTACAAAAAATATGTAGAACAGGGCCTGGCAGATTGTAAATGTTCAAGAGTGATGGTTGAATGGTTCATATTTATGATGGTTCATGCAAAATAAATGTGGAGAGTATTGGAGTAAGAATACTTTGTCTCATGGAAACACTGTTCATAATATTTGACAGGATGCAAAAACACAAGCTTTTGCTGAAGTGGAGAAGCGGGAGAGTAGAAAAAATCCTAAGTATGGTTTCTGGACTCGGGTTTAAGTTTGTACCTTACAGATTCTGGCTTTGGACTCTAGACTTTACAAGATATGTATGCACGTATGAACACATAAACAAACAAACACACACACACACACACAAGATGGGTGCTTGGCTTCTGCATACGGTTTAAATTTGATGCCAGTACTTTTTTAACAGGCTGATATAAAGTTGGAAAAATAGCCACTCAGTGTCTAGTTGAATTATGACTTGAGAATGAATTTCACAACAAACCTCAATGGTTTTCCACCAAACACACCAACCCAAAGACAATTTCTAATCACTCACTGGCCATCATATTGCAAAAGAAGCAGAATGCAGACATGCTGTCTGTTTCGCTTAAATTTATGAAAACCCGCTGAAAGGGAATGTAGAGAGTAAACGATCCATGGGAAAGCATTGTGAATGAAGGGAGAGGTGCTGTGGTTAGCTGGGTTTCTCAATCCCTCAGACTCTTAAAGCCAGGAGAAAATTTATCCTCTTCCACTGAGACATAAACTAAACTCTTTTGGTCATTAATCTGCAAAGTTGATGCCTGCCATGGTAATTCATCAAACATTTTTGTGGAGTGAGTCTAGTGGAGCCTCTGGGGCATCTGCCTTTGAAATTCAAAAGCAATGCTTTGTCCCCTGAGGATGGAGTGACTTTCTCCCCTCGTTGCACATCTGGAAGGGAAGTTTCTGCTTCTGCTCTTCTCTAGACTGAATCAGGGCCAGAAAGGAGCAGCCATTTTTATGAATCATGTGCTCATACTGCAAGGCTCTGAATATTCTTCCCCAAAACTGTGTGTGGGGCAAGAAAGCAAAGAAATCTTGTAGCAGAGGCGCTGTTTATATGAAACTTCGTCCAGTTTACAGTTTACCATGGACAAAGAACAATTACTGTTTGCAATCATTTTATAGGCGTAGGAGCTACTACCCATTGTGGAAAAAGGAACAGAATTTCCCTGCAAGTATAAATGTCTACTGGTGAATTCAGGAATGATTCTGGGATGTTGAAGTTGGCTGTGAATTCACAACCATGTCTCCAAGCTAAGAAGCAAGTAAGCCACCCACCAGGAATGGCTTGTCCTAGGTAGCCTATGTTCCAGGCTGCTGGCCTCATCTTCTATCCCAGCCACGTCACACCACTAATACTTTGTCCTTCCACAGAAGGTCTCAAAGCTACCAATCAGTTTGTGAAGTAGTGTTGGTCCCTCCCCATGCTACTATGCCTGTTTCTGCATCACACCACATATAGACTGGATTCTGTTAACACACCATTGTCTTTTCACATACAGGTCTCTGCCTTGAAATCTTGGTAAGTTTGTTGTCATTCATCATTAATTTCAGCTCTAGTCTCAACCCTTCAGAGAGCTCCTTGTTGTCTAGGGTTAAAAGAGACACCCACTAATCTCTTCACATTTGTGTGGCATGCCCAGCTTCCTACCTCTTACTGGTTTTTGGTATATCAAACACGACACGGGTAGCTTGCCAGGCTCTGCCGTTTGGGCGGGATTTTCTGGTAGTATGCTATCATCTCGCGCCTATACTAATGAAATGGCCACAAAGTGGCTGCACGCAAAGGGGAGAGATCGGGTTTTATTTTGGGTGGAACTCTGATGGGCTGTGGAGTCGGATGTTAAAAATGGTTGCCCTTATGCTGCAGGGGTTCCTCTGGCTTCTTGTGAGGCTCTATTGGGATGGCGGGGCAGGGCTAGAACTCGCCTTCCCTCCCAGATGCCTCATAATGTGCCGAGCACAGGGAGAGCCGGTAGCAGTTCTGCCCCATGTATCTGTGACCAGGGTAACATATCTGCACTAAAATTTATTACTTTTCATAATAAAAATGCTTGATCCATATATTTCAGGTATAATTTACTCTTACATTTACCTAATTAACTAGTTTATTCATCTGTTTATTCAATGGGTACTTAAGCATTTACTCTGTGTCAGATATTTTAGAAAGATATTGCAGATTGTTCAAGTTTCAGCTTGAATAATACTTTTTATTGACATATAGCAGATTGTTCAAGTTTCAGCTTTGAACAATAGTTTTTATTGAGATACATGAAATATTTTCTTATTTCACATGCTCTATCTAGATGCGTGTATATACTCTCCAATTTTGTTTTATTTCTAACATTCATTTCTTCCCTTCCTCCCTCCCTCCCTTCATTCTTTCCTGTCATCCTTCCTTCATACCCTCTTTCCTTCCCCCTCATTATTTTTCCCTCTATCCTTTACCTCTTTTCCTGTATTCAGTCATTTTAGTGCAACAACCATGTTCAGGGATTACCCCTGGACCTGTACTCAAGGAACCATATGCACAGCCAAGGATGATACCTAGATTGATAGCAAACAAGACTTCCCTGCTGTACTGTGTCACTTGCCCCTTACACTGTTATAACCATTTACCCTCCAGGAGCTCTCTCTTCATTATCCTGCAGCTATGTGACTATCCTTCCCCAAATTATCTCTCCATTCTAAAATAGTTTTCCCTTTCCTGTCAGTATTCTGTGCATCCTCAAGACTAGAGTGCTTTCCTCATTTCTAAGCATTTTCTATCCCCGATAGTTCCCCTGAGCAGTTCTCTGTAGGGTCTGGGTTCTCTACTGAGGGTTTTCTACTGATAATTTTGTTTTGGTATATTTTTGTCTCAAGGATGTTTACATTGAAAATCGAACTTAATTCTAGTTTCTTTGTGAAAGCAAACATGCTTTATAATTCTCAGTTTCATAGGTAGTGTATGAATATCATTGGTAGTGTGGGGAAACATAGTAGTCAATAAATTCTTACTGATTGATTGGTGTCGAAATTGGGTTGTCAGTTTCAGAGGAGGTGCTGAATGAGAACAGGTCTGGTAAAAGACTCTTCAACATTCAGTCTCCCTGTAGATCAAGAACAGGCAAAGTACACGGTGAAAGGTGATGAAAGGTAAAATTCCAATAGCAAGAGTATTATTAATCTACTTAAGCCATTAAGTGTTGTCCAGTATTCGATTGGACCGGAAATCCTGGTTTTCAACTCTTTCCTATTTGAATGCCCAAGAGGCTGTCATCAACTAAGAGGAAATGCGGAATTGGCTTTCAGTTGCCTGAGGAGAGGAGCTTAAATTCCTAGATTTATTGCTATGCTTTACCTGAAACTTTCATTTGCTTTCACTTTTATGTAGCAATCCAGTATTTCAGTTGGTGCTTCTTAAATGGTATAAGGGAGCTCTAAAAAGTAAGTACCAACCAATTTAAACAGTAATGTTCAGCGTGATCTTTATTAAATGCCTCATCACACAAATACATCCTAGAAGCCTGCAAAGATAGTTTGATACTTTCAGAAGGGGTCTTTGGGTGAAGGATTTAGAATCGAGAGTAAATGATCTATCTGTAATATCTGAACTCAATTACTCTAGCTTTTCAAATTCTAGTAGCAGGAAGAGAGGCAAACAGTATAAAAGTCGCTTCTTAGTGACTTGAATTTCTATTACGAACATCCTCTTGGGCATTTTGCTTCTCTTTGATCTAAGTTTTCGATCTCTAAAATACATTAATTAATTGTGCTTAATATCCCTATTAACAACTATATATAACCTTATACACATTGATCACTTTGCATTTTTTTCAGCAATAAAATTGATTTTGTTCGGTAATGGTAGCTTAGGCCAAAATGAAATTTTCTTTTCGTTGTCCAAAAATATGCTGTACACTTGTAAATGACCCAAGGTCTCTTTTAAGCATCATCTTTCAGATCTCTAACATGCTCACTTTACCTTCATTGCCTAAAGGGAATGCTGTCTCCTTTAATATTTCCATGGTGTTTTCTTTTATATATATGTACTTTTCCAAAAATTTGCCTTTTATTAAAACCAATATGTAATATGTATACACTCTATTTTCTGAATTTGACTTTAAACCATTATTGGGAAGGAATCATGCCACATGATTATTAGTATCTCAAAAATATCTTTAAAGATGTTTATAGAGGGGTCCGAGCGCTAATACAGTGGGTAGGGTGTTTGCCTTACACGCGGCCGACCGGGTTCAATCCTCAGCAATCCATTTGGTTACCTGAGTACTGCCAGGAGTAATTCCTGACTGCAGAGCCAAGTAACTCCTGAGCATTGCTGGCTGTGATCCAAAAAAGCAAAATAATAATAATAATAAAAAAAAAAAAAAGTTTATAGAAAAAATTGGTGTTAAAAATACTACTTATTAAACATTTTATATAATTATGTTATTTTACATATTTCAGAGATTATTTTAATGATTGTGAAAGGAAGTTTTTGCTCCCAGTATGAAAATATGATAGCAACACTTTGGTTGAACAATTCTAATTTTACAAAAAATATTCTAAGGACACAATCAAATAATAGAAAACCAAAGTAAGTTCATAATATAAAGACATTATTTTCATGGGAAGTTAGCTTTCAGGTTTGCAAAAAATTGAGGAAATGATAAAAATATATTCTCCTTGTACCTCACACATGCTGACCCTTTCATTATCAATATTCTTTACCAGAGTGGTAGGTACACTGATTCTAATTGATGACTTACATTGAGACATCTTATCACCCAAAGTCCTTAATTTAACTTACAGTTCACTTGGGACTTCATATATTCTTTGGGTTGGTTAAATATATAATATTCACTTTTATAATATCATGCATAATAGTTTCACTACCCTCAATCTTCTGTGCTCTACCTACCTACTCCTCTGGCGTGTGGACCCAGCACACCCTGATCTTTATTTAACTGTCATTTTTACTCTTCCACATTTCACACACAATAGCACTGAGTGAGACATGGGGCAGGGCTGCTACTGGCTCTCACTGTGCCCAGCCGCTCATGAGGTGCCCGGAGGGATGGCAGGTTCTAGCCCTGGCCCGCCACCCCAGCAGAGCCTCACAACAAGCCAGACGACTCCCCCACTCCATGAGGACCTCCATTTTCCACATCTGGACTTCCCCTAGTCAGAACTCCACCCAGCAGACCAGCCTATCACAGCCCGGCTCATAGAGATCCACCCTGCTGCAGTCTTTTTAATCTGGCCCAGGTATGCTGATCCAGAGACAGACCTGGGGAAGAGGTGCTACTGGCTTTCACTGTGCCCAGCCGCTCAGGAGGCGCCTGGGAGGGACGGCAGGTTCTAGCCCTGGCCCACCACCCCAGCAGAGCCTCACAATAAGCCAGACTACCCCCCCCCCACTCTGTGAGGACCTCCATTTTCCACATCCGGACTTCCCCCTCATCAGAACTCCACCCAGCAGACCAGCCTATCACAGCCCGGCTCGCGCGGCCTCCTTGGCCGCGTGGTTCATCAATAAATGCTGGATTTTGAGATGACTACAAGAGTATGCTACCCGCACGGCAGAGCCTGGCAAGCTACCCGTGTCGTATTTGATATGCCAGATACCAGTAACAATTATAGACCTCATTCCCATGACCTGATGGAATGGTTTGAGGCTCTTTATGTTCCTGGAGCAAGCAGGTGCCCTTGGGCTCTACTTGCATGAGACAGGTCATATGGAGATGTTACTGGTGCCGCTTGAGCAAATCGACGATGAACGGGAAGACAGTGATACAGTATTGAGTGTAAACCTTTTCATATTGGCCTCTTTCACTCAGGATTATATGTTAAGGATCCCTCCATGTTATTTTCATGGCTTGACAGCTCATTCCTTATTAGCGCTGAATAATTAGAATCTAATGAGAGCTACAGATAGGTAAACAGACATTTATGATATAAATATTATGGTATTAAACATTATGATAATGTAATGAGGATAATAATGCTGAGGAAGAAGCAAAAAGAAACCACTTATACAGTTTTAGTTTCTATTGATGCACAACTAGTTACATCGAATTTTACTGACTGAAAGAGTTTAATTGTGAACATGAAATTTTGGACTAAAAAAGACATAAAAGACATATGAAAAATGCTCATTATCATTAGTCATCAGAGAGATGCAAATCAAAACAACAATGGTATAGCATCTCACACAACAGAGACTGGCACATATCCAAAAGAGCAAGAAAAACAAGTGCTGGCGTGGATTCAGGGAAAAGGGGACTCTCGTCCATTGTTGGTGGAAATGTCAACTGGTACAGCCTTTTTTGGAAAACTATATGGACATTCTTCCAAGGACTGGAAATTGAACTCCCATTTGACCCATCCATATCACTCCTGGGAATATACCCTGGGAAACTAAAAACACACAGTGGAAACACCATCACTACTTTTACGGTATCATAATATATATTATGTATATATATTATGTATATATATTATGTATATAATATATATACATAATATATATTATATATAATAATATATATTATATATATTATGTATATAATATATATACATAATATATATTATATATATATATATATATTATGATACCATAACCACAGGGGCTGGACGGTCGAGTACATTGTGTAGGGTGCTTGCCTTCCAGCTTCAATCCCTGATGCCCCATAGGGTCCCCCAAGCCCCTCCAGGAATGATCACTGAGTGTAGAGCCAGGAGTAAGCCCTGAGCACTGCCCGGCATGGCCAAAAGAGAAACGACTCACGGGATGGAGAGAAGAGGCAGGGGGCGGGGGGGCTTTGCCTTCCCACTGCCAGCCTGGGCTGATTGCCAACACCCCAGTATGCCCCTAAAACCCAAAGGGGAAAAGTGCCAGCTGACCTTCAGGACTGTGTGGCCGGTGTAGCCTAGGGGACTGAGACCATAGACGCTGCCTTTAGCTCGGGAACAAGTGGAGTCATCCGAAACCTGAAGGCCTGAGACCTTTTCCTCTTCTCAGCCTTGGTCTGGCTGTAGTACTCACGCATCGGATTATGCTAACTGGATTGTCTGTAGTCTTTTACTGCCTCTGCGGGTGGGCAGATGGTTCCTGCAGACGAAGGTCTGAGTTTGAGCTGTAGCTAGAATAAACTACCCTGAGGTCCGGAGCGACTGCACAGCAGGGAGGGCGTTGGCCATGCACGCAGCCAATCTGGGTTCAATCCCCAGCATCCCATAAGGTCCCCTGAGCACCACCAGGAGTAATTCCTGAGTGCAGAGCCAGGAGCAACCCTGTGCATCGTTGGGTGTGGCCCAAAAAGCTGTTGAGTGTAGTCTTGGTCATGTTGAGGCCCGTTAGGATCTTTGTATGTTGCCTTTTCCATTACTCCCCTGAAATTCAGTAAGTTGTTTTTTCAATAGTGTAGAAATGAGAAAACCTGATCTTTCCCTTTAAGTTTCATCAGTAGATGCTCGGGCTTAGAGCCTTCTACTGAGACTACCACCTATACGGCAGAGCCTGGCAAGCTACCAGTATTTTATTTACTGTTATGCCAAAAACTAGTAACAATTATGGACCTCAGTTTCATGACCTGAAGAATGGTTTGGGGCTCTCCCTGTCCCTGGAGCAAGCAGATGCCCTTGGGTTACACTTGCTTGCAACAGGACTTATGGAGATGTTACTAGTGCCCACTCCAACAAATCGATGAACAATGGGAAGACAGTGATTATGATACCAACATCAAAGGTCAGGCGAAATGTGGAGCAGGAGGTTTATAAAGGTGGAAATTACCACAAACATGTGGGAGCAGAGGTTAGGTAAGACAGATAAGGGAACAGTGTGCCAATAATTGTCGAAAGTGTTATTACCACATAGAGTTTAGCATTAAATAAAGGCTAAAAGATACACATGATAACCTCTAAGTATATGTATTGCAATCCACAATATGTAAGAGAAGAGAGAAAGAGAGAAAGAGAAAAAGAGATAAAGAACCTGCCATAGAGGCAGGCTAGGGGAGGGGGAGGGAATCGGGGACATTGGTGGTGGGAAATGGACGCTGTTGGAGGGATGGCTGCTAGAACACTGTATGACTGAAACCCAAACACGAGCATATTTGTAATTGTTAGTATCATGGTGGTATAATAAAATATATTTTAAAAAAATTTTAAATATGTGGAAAAAAAAGAAAAAAAAAGAAATTTTGGGCTAGGGATTCCTATAGTTTATAACACTTCTCTGCCCCACAATGTGTATAGCTTCAGCTGAGAATATTGTGTACAGCTAACTTTTAGATCCTATTTTAAATTGTTAGAAACATAAAATTGGAATTACTGAATAATATGATAATTGTGTTTCAAGTTTCTATTTTCCATTACAGATGCACATTTTGTAGTCCAACCAACAGTGAATGAGGGCTACAAATTCTTCATCCTCAATGGATGTATTACATAATTGTTTACTTTTAACAATAGGTATCCTAATGTTTGTGCTTTTCATCCTAGTTACCAGATACTGAGCATAAATTCACGTATTGTTGGTTACTTATCTGTCTTTGGAGCATTATCTATGAGCTGATTCTTTAGAATGATCCCTCTGGGAGGAAGTGAGAAAAGGGCAAAAACAGAGGTAGAGAGAGTGGGAAGGAAATTGTTGGTACCGCTCTAGTAAGCATCAAATAAATAAGTTTTTAGTAATGCAGCTATTGTAGCAGCATGGAGGAGGTGATGGTGAAGGTGAGAACAGGAGGGTTTATTAGAAGAATGTAGTGACTGACAGGGCTGCATATGAAATAAGACAAAAGGACTACTACTTTTTTTTTGTCAGCATGGAGAATGGTGGAGTTAGAGATGTGCCCGGAGCCGGAGATTCTTTGTTTTTTAGTTATTTCTTCGATGTTTTTGAAGGCATTCCATGCTGCTCTTTACCTCCCTGCGCAGCTCAGGGTTTAGGTCATTCATCATGTTGACTTCTTGACCCAGGTACACTTAGTTGCTGCATTCAGAGATGTTTGTTCCATTGAAAGTGAATGGGGCCTCTGGAGCTAGTTCATTTTTCATGAACATAGTTTTGTTCAGATTCAGCTGTAGACCTATCTTTCCATATTCTCAGTTAAAGCCAACCAGCACTCGTGCCGCTTGGTTGATGTTTGGTGTTATTAGAATGAAGTCATCAGCGAAGCATAGGTGGTGTAGTTGCCGACTGTCTATTTTCACTCCCATTTCTTCCCATTCTAATTGCCACATGATGTTCTTGAGGGTGGCGCTGAAGAGTTTTTGTGAAATGGTATCAACCTACCGAACCCCTCTTTTGACATCAATGATCACTTCCTTGTAGAATGGTGAGATCCTGGTGGTGAAACCATAATATAGCTCACAAAGAATCTTTATGTATTCACTTTTATAGTATCATGTATAGTAGTTTCACTGTCCTTAATCCTCTGTGCTCTACCTACCCACTCCTCTTGCCTGTGGCCCAACACACACTGATCTTTTTTTTTAACTGTCCCATATGGTCGCCTGAGAACTACCAGGAATAATTCCTGGTTGATGGACCAAGGTAACTGTACAGTAGGTAGGGTGCTTGCATTCCTTTTTCTTTCAGGAAGTATTTCAGGAAGGGGTTTATCAGAAACAATGAGTTTTATTCAAGGATTTGTTTGTATATTTAAGAAGTGTTAACTACTGACTCAAGTTAGGAATTTTCAACATATGATGGTTATAGAATTCAAGAATGTCCAGTGGCAGGGAAGCAAGTATTGTTTTACCAAAAGTAATTCCACTCTTGGATAAAATTATCTATAATCTGGCAATTGTTAAAAAGGAAAACAAAACCCATGATCGGTGCCCTGTAGAGGACATCCACAGTGTTGGAGAAACACTATGGCAGGATGATGCCATGTTTCAGAATTATAGAATGCAAGAGAGTTGGGAAGGGTGAGTTCATTTCCCTTGTAACTTTAAGATTATTCCAGAGAAGATGGGTAATACAGTCTTCTGGAGTGTATCTGCAGAAAATGAGCCTGATGTTTACTAACATTCCGATCTTTTGGCACCCTCCCTATAATGAGATGCCTACAATTTTTCTAGAAAGAAACTAATGAGGCTTCAATTTTTTTTTGAAGACCAGCATGGATGTCAGTTTTGGTGCCTATAGGGTAAGTCCGGATACTCTCTATGTATTTTGTTGGCACTACTGGTAGTATTTACTCTATTGGTAGTTTATGTGTAATAGAGACCAAACTGCAATTTTATGATCTGTCAAGATCCATTATATTTGGTAAATATAGTATATGCTTGACAAAAATCCACACTTTGGGAGCAAGCCATGCAAATTAAACCAAGGTTTGAACTAATTGTAGCTATTGAAAATTATTCTCCCTTGGTGACCTTTTTCAGTGTGAAATAAAACAACCAGCAGGCCATGCATTAGTCCGTAGTATTTCTTTAATGAAAATAATGAAAGTCTTTGGACTGACCCACAATTTTATTCTCATCACTCATGTCACTTGTGAGATCTAATTTATTTATGATCAGAAGTAACTTTGTATCAGTGGATTTTAGGAAAGGTAATAGAATGCTTTCTTTAAAAGAACAGCCTTTACTCCAATTTGAGAGTTATGCAAATTCTCTAATCTTGTGGAGACTGTGGCATCACAGCCCTGGTTATCTGGCACAAGAAATATTTCAAAATTCCTGTTTTCCATGTTATTAGAGTTTAGTCTTATATTGGTGCTTTATCTTGGTCTGAGTAGTAGTACTAAGAAGTAAGAAGTTAAAAAACATAACAACAATGGGACTGGAGCAATAGCACACAGCAGGTAGGGGGCTTGCTTGTATGCTGCCATTCCAAGTTTGATCCCCAGCATCCCGTATGGTTGTCTGAGTATAGGTGATCATGGGGTTGTTAAGTATTTCATTCAGGAATATTTCCTGAATGAAAAGCCTGGAGTAACCCCTAAGCATCACCAGGTGTAGGAAAAAAAAAACCAGAATAGCCAAACGTAAGTAATATTCAACGATAGGGTAGGGACACTGTCCATTGTTCAGTACATTTAACTGTCCATTTTAACCCATTCTATTCATTCTATATACTTGCTTCCCTGCCACTGGACATTCTTGAATTCTATAACCATCATATGTTGAAAATTCCTAACTTGAGTCAATAATTAACACTTCTTAACACTTAACACTATAAGACTTAACACTATAAGACTTAACACTTAAGTCTTATAGATAACACTTTATAACTTGGTCTCTAATGTAATTTGATAATTCATTGTCATTCAGTTAATCAAAAAAGGCAGCAGTAACAACACCATTTTCTAGTTGAGGAATTAGAAGTTAATTAGGTCAGGATAACAAATGTGGCCATGACGACGTTTTCAAATTTTGGGAGACAAGTTCACACAGGCCATGTATGCCTCACATTTACTATTTACAGGCTAATGTAACCAGAGCAAAAGGTATTAAGGATATGATGTGTCAACAAGGAAGAGGTTAGTTTATTTTGATTTATAAAGGCATGCTAAGAAATTGAAGTTTAAATAATCCCATTTCTTAGGTATGGAAACTTAGACAGAAAATGTTATAGGTCATTGGAATATTTTAATCTTTTCTCTGATTTTGTCTTCAGTGAAGTAAGGCAAGCCCACTATTGTGTCAACTCATTTTCCTGACTACAGGTCTTAAAGTCTCTGAATCATGTGACTACATATGTGGCTACATAAAATCTCCAAATTCCACAATACTGAAATTCTGGTAGAAGCACCATATTAGATGAAAAGTAACATAAACATTTCCAACTGAACACAACAAAAAATAACACAGGAGTCTCAGCTAGCAACAAACAGCTTAGAAATTCTCATCCAAGTACTTAACAACCCCATGGTCAGTTATAAAAATTTACAAGAATACTATTTTCCTTAAGTGTTAACATTCCATTTGCCATTTAGTTGTAGCAAACTATGAAATAAATTATCCTGTGTATGCTGAGTGCAGTCTATGGATAGTTTGTAAATGGGGACAGTGATAGAGGGAATTGGTGGGATTGGTGTTGGCACATTAAAAGCCTGTATTGTGAAAGATTTTGTAAACCACAGTATTTAAATAAAGTGTTTTTATTTAAAATAGTTAGCCACTACAATATTAGAATCCAAATATTTTTATATTTTTCTCATCTTTCAACCTTTGATGACTTTTCTGTTTTTCATTAGGAATCTTATGGTGTCAACTAGCAAAATATATTCCACCAAGATTAAAATTATTCTTATAAAGATACTTCATAGATACCATTTTGGAAAAAAAATGTATCTTATCTTCTGTCCAAGGATTAATAATTTTACTTTAATTTTGCTCACTTTGAGGTTAGATTATAGAACCTGTCATTTCTTAATGAGTCAATCACTGGTTTTCTGGCGAATATCTGAGCCCTTGAAAACTACAGGAATTTTCCGCAAACATACCATAAATGAATGACAGTGTATGGTGAGATCACTATCACTATCACTATCTTCCTGTTCATCATTGATTTGCTCGAGCGGGCACCAGTAACATCTCTGTATGACCTGTCTCATGCAAGTAGAGCCCAAGGACACCTGCTTGCTCCAGGAACATAAAGAGCCTCAAACCCGTGTCGTATTTGATATGCCAGATACCAGTAACAATATAGATCTCATTCCATGACCTGATGGAATGGTTTGAGGAATGGAATGGTGAGATAGTACAGGGTATAAGGCATTTGCCTTGAAATCGGCTGATCTGGGTTCAATCCCAGTCACCTTTTGGGAATCGTGAGCACCACCAGGAGTGATCCCTGACCTCAAAGCCAGGAGTCACCCTGAGCAACACTGGGTGTGGCCCCAAAACAAAAAACTAAAGGAGTATTTATACGACTACCATCACTATCTCCACTGCTAGTCTATTATTGTTCTTGTTATTACTATTATTATTTTGTTTATGGAGAGTGTTATCGTTAGCCTCTGTTCTATTTTTTGTATTTTTAGTAGTGGATGAGAATATGCCTAGGTTTGCATTGATCAGTGGAAAGGCATAAATGCCCAATATTCTCAAGTCAATTTTGCCATTGTCATTTCTCTAGACATATTAGGTATTGTCTAACTGGCATGCAAAATAAAATCAAATAATAAATGAGTTTGATCCACAGAACTTCTAAATAAATATTAAAGAGGTATATAATTTACCTAACTTATGCCTCCTTTTGGACTCCTTTTAGGAACTAAAATAAAATTAAGAAAAGCAGGCTTTAAGTCACTGAAATATAACTAAGTCACAGGATTTTAAATAACAGACTTGCTACTTGTAAACTCTTAGAACTATAACACATCTCCCTGACTTTGAAGAGATGAATACATTCACATCACTGGGATTGAATAAAGGACCACAGAAGAATAATTACAGGAGAACCATGTAAATGCAATTTCCTCTGGTATGAAATGTGACCAACTCCAATGAATCAAATGATCTTTCATGATCAGCTTCAAACTTTAAAATATTTCTTCTCAGTTATGCCATGATATAGTATAATTAAAGGACAATTGTAGTTCACTGTTGCTACTTTTAAGCCACAGTGTGCATCTTTGATTTCAAAACCAAGTGTCTTAGCTGGGACTTTCCTGTAGTTTTTAAGCAGACAAATCTAGTCATTGACCCTCTCCCATTCAATATGAATCATCAAGTTGAGAATAAAAAATATTTGTGACTCATCTAAAGGCAGCTAATTATTCTTTGCTCATTGCATACCACATGAATTAGAGATATTTGTGGGTTTTGTTTACATGTGCTTTTTTTTCCTTTTCCTTCATCTGTGCTCAGATCCCGATAATATTTTTCCTTAGCTTAAATTTTCCATTAGATCAGCTAAATTGTCAAGTTCTTTGAAATTCTCTTTATATCTTAAATACTAATTTTGATACCTAGATATCAATAATCATCACATGAATGGATATTTTAAAATACAGGCAAAGAATAGTCATGTTTCTCTAAGAGTGTGAAAACATAATGTTTATTTAAATAAAATGTAAACCACATAGCTTAAAGAGCCCCATATAAGAGTAGCTTCCATAGTATTTGATTATTTTGATCACTTGATCACTTGAATCCCGTTATTCATCGATTTGCTCAAGCTGGCACCAGTAACATTTCAATTTGACCCTATCACGTGCCAATGTAGCCCAATGGCATCTGGTTGCTTCAGGAATATGAAGAGCCTCAAACCGTTCCTTCAGGGTCTTGACGAAGAAGTCTGACCATCTTGTAGGTGGGCAACCACTTGATCTTTTGACATCCCATGGGATCCAGTCAGTAACAGCTCTAGTTCAGCAGTCGTCTCCAAATTGCATTACATGTCCAGCCCATCTAATTTTTTGATGCCTTGGCAAACGAGACAGTGACCATGATTTTGGAATAGCGAAGGAGGTCAGAAATCCAGATTCCTTCTCTCACTTGAGTGAGGTGTGAAATTCCAATATAGCTCTTTCGATTCCTCTCTGGGAGACCCGAATAGCATTCTCATCCTGCTTTCGTAGGGCCCAGGTCTCTGAGGTGTAGATGTGCCCCGGAACTGGAGGTTCTTTGTCCTTTTAGCTATTTCTTTGATGCCTTTGAAGGCATTCCATGCTTCTCTCTTCCTCTTGTGCAGCTCAGGTTTTAGGTCGTTCTTCATGTTGACTTCTTGACCTAGGTACACATAACTGGTGCAAATATAACTGTTGACTATTTTTATAATTTTTTGTCAAATTATGTATTGGCAACTTGTATGCAAAAAAAAATCCTTGTTTGAGAAGATTAAGGAATCAATTGGAAGACATGGTAGACATCATCTTAGAAGGGTCTCCTACATTGGACTACTTTTTTAAAAAAATTTTGGTTGTCTTGAGTATTTATAATGAATGAAATGAGATGAGATGAGAACGTTTGAAAGCTATCATATTTGAAAGGTTACTTACTATTTGAAAGAGGGAATTCAACACTTTTTGTGAATTTACACATCCTCTTATTAGTATCAGCCTTTGTAATTCATTGTTAGGTTCCTGCTGGGAAACTGCTAGAAGGTGATTTCCTGGTGAATGATACCTTTCCTAAGTACATAGTTTTTGAGATTTTTTTTCCTCCTTAGTCTACCTGCTTTTCTGGAAAATGTAATCTAACTGTCTTGCTTTAAAGATCGGACAAAGTCTCGGTTTCCTGTCCCAGACGATTAAAACAAAACCAGAAATCCTGCCTAGTGGGGAGGGCTAGGGAACAGAAGTAAGGACACCATTATTCTTTGTTTCTTCTTTTCCCTGGGGGAAATATTGGCACCCACATATTCAACAGTAGGAAGACATTTGGAAAGCGGCCTAGCCAAAGGATCTGTGGTAATCAGGAGTCATAAATCAGAGTTGAGAGGGAGCAGCCATATGGCGGTGGGCGGGGGGCGGGGGGTGGGGAGAGAAAGTTGCAATGCAATTCTTTTCATTATACTTGTTCAAATGTGCTCTTACTCAAATAAAGAGTCTCATCCCATCTCTCTTTTGCTTGTGTATAGAACCTTATAGGGTGTCACCTGAAATTCCTTGCTCTTTTCAAAACAGTTCTGAGGCCTCCAGGATATCATTTATGTAGAGAGGATTCCATTGAAAGCCAGAGGAAATGATTTAAAGAGCCCAGGATGCCATGATCCCATGGACGCTTCTTCTCTGCACCTCTAGAACTGGCTTATGAGATGACAGTTAAAGAACTAGATATGTGTTGCTTGGCCCACAGCAGACGAGAAGGTATGGGCTCAAGTCTCCAGTTGAATTGCCAACAGCCAATAAATAATTGTCACCCCACCCCCTCTGACCATAGACTGTCAGTACATATTTTTTTTTAAGTTTTATAGAAAATAGTCACCTCAAATTTATTTGCTCTCATTTCTCAGAGTGCCTGAGTAATCAGAGACTCTTGTTGCAGTAAGCGCCCACAAATTTTAAAAACCTTCTCCACCCAACTCTACATTTCTCAGGAAAATTTTCTGTTCAGAGATGGGCCTCCTCTTTCTCCCGCAATTCATCTGGAAATCCAGCACATGAGATTGAAGCCTCTTTCCACTGGAGAAAAGTCATCTCCACTGGTTATTTATTGCTCCCCTTGTAGGTGAGAAAGAACAAAAATAAATTTATTGAAATAATTTTCCAGGTTGCGCTATAGGCAATCAGTTTTTCCCATCAGTCCCCAGAGAGTGACCTCTGTGGCAGTGGAGGGAATTGCTCATACTGGTTACACCCAAGTGCACTGAAGCTGGGAAGACCAAGCTTTGTTTAGTCCTCCCGAGATCACAGGCGACCTTGAGCTCTTGTTTTCCTTGGCCAGACTCTGTTACCCTGAGATCCTTCGTGCTGAGCATCAGAGCCAGCAAGTGTTGTAGAGGTGCCGGCCTGGCCAGGGAAAAGGGTGAGGGCAGGGGCCTTTAGTTTAGGGGAGGCTTTTGTGCCCTGCCCTCACACTCCAGGTCCACATTTAATTAATTCCCTAACTTGGTGAAGGGAAAGATGAAATAAAGGGCAACTGACCACTCTTTAATGTGTTTCTGGAGCTTGGCTGGACATAAAAAGTCTACCCTTCCGAAGCTGTACAACATAATTCATTTTATGATTCCCCTCGGCACCAGGTCTGGGCTGACCTTGGGTTTTGAGACTGTGTCTTTGCTTCCTGGTGCTGGTGGTCACAGTGTGTCCTTTCTTGGCAGTGGCCCTGGGCCCAGCATAACAGACCTGGAGAAGCAAGTGGATTAATCATTCTGAAGGCACCGCCCCCCCCAACAGTTCCCCTGCAGGATGTCTGAGGAACTGAGAGAGACTGTTGTAGTTCAGAAATATCAGGGGAGCTGTCTAAACACCACACACACACACACACACACACACACACACAC
This sequence comes from Cryptotis parvus, assembly GCA_021461705.1. Classification (NCBI taxonomy): domain Eukaryota; kingdom Metazoa; phylum Chordata; class Mammalia; order Eulipotyphla; family Soricidae; genus Cryptotis; species Cryptotis parvus. The sequence goes on along the minus strand of JAJIBD010001374.1, from coordinate 64,034 downwards.
ACACACACAAAGTGGGGGGGAAATGAGGACTTTGTAAATGAACTTGCTGTATTGTTATGTTTAATAAACAGAAAAAGTATTAAATATATATGCATACATATATACATATATGTGTATATGTATATAGATATGTGTGTATAAATATACATATGTGTATGTATAGCCACTCCTTTAGCACAAACTGTGATGAGTCCAACCTTTTTATTACTATCAGGTTTCCTCTAAATATATTATGCCCTGCAGGTCAAAATGATTTACTTCTCTATTTTGGGACATCTGAGTTCTATTCTACTGTTGCCAGTATGTTTTCAGCTGTGCCAAAACTGAGCAGGTCTGCGGTTCCTTTGTAACATCAAAACGGAGACATTTATCATTGAGATTTATCATGGGACAGCCTGCCAGATGGTTTGGGTATTTTAAAGGTGAACTGCTTGGGCCTTGATTAGCTCATGTGGACTTGTAGCTAAAGACAGCTCTATCAGCTGCTCAGTGGAAAGGCTCTGGCTTTCCCCCCCAACCACCCCCCCCTGTGCTCTTCTAGTAATGCAGCAAATATTAATGTAATGGCAGATGTGGCATAGATTGTCATTTCAGGAAGAAAACCAAGCCATAACCAATTCCACTGATTGCATTCTAATTATAATGTGACCTCCTGTTGCTTTGCATAGAGGCAGTATTCATTTCAATACACCACTGTAAATCTTGCCGAGTCAACGACCCTCAAAGGGGCAATTGTAAGATTTAGCTTAGATTTTTTTTCTCATACCAAAGACCTTTATTCTGCCAAGTCTATGCTGATTGGACCAGAAAGAATGTATTTGATTATATAGACCAAACTTATTGGGAACAGAACCTTTATGCTTTGAAATGCCTTTCATTCAAATTACACTCAGACATTCAATCAACATTGATTAGGATATGGATTGGCAATGGGGAATGCCTTGGGTTTTTGGTCTGGCTTAAAAGTTTGCTCAACTCTGTACTAGAGAATTGCTGAGTTTCCTCGACCTTAAATTTGAATTTCCTATAAGAGAAGAGTTTCTCCGGGATAGCAGGGATTTTGTTTTCTTGTAACAGGATTCAGTATCCCAATATCATTTATTTACTTGGCGAATTTTGACCTTAATGTTTCTAAATTTAATAAACTACTGAGAGCTGTGAGGTTTGTATGCTCATTTGTGTTTGCACTAAAGCGGGTTCTTAACTTTGAACATGTAAAGCTAGGAGAATCCATCTCTGACCTGAAATCCAAGTCAGGGATTTTGTATAGTAGAGTGAACTGTGTGTGGGATGAGACCTTGGGAGGAAAGGATTCTGTCCATAGTGTGCTGTGCATGTCACTTAAGGCAAGACTCATTATCTCATGGGCAGAATGAAATGATAGCAATACATCTTCCTACAATTCAAGACCCGATACAGATGATTTTAAAACTAAAAAGCAATATAAGAACAAAATTACTTCTATTTTACAAGTTTCTGTATGTGGGTTTGCGGAATTTTTTCCTATAGCTAGATCTCTCTCTGCTCTGGAAAAAAATCCTGGTGAGACTAGTGTTCCAATTAGTTAGCTTTTGACAGTCTTTACAAATATGTGCAAGTTCTTATTTTGACCTAAACGTTTCCCTCTGAACCTGAAAGTGAAGTTGGAATTCACACAGAGGAAGTGAGTTGACAGGGCTTCTTCAGTTCAAACCAACACCGTAGCTGAATTCCTACTTCTTGTCACATACCTCCTTCAATTGTCACTTGTGTGTGGCTAACTCTCAAATAGAGTTTTATAGTCTCAATAGTTTTCCTGAAATTTATCATTTAAGTATGTGCAAACCTTAGGGAGTAGTCCAAAATCTTAAATTCAGTAAGTTGCTTCTTTATCATTGTGTCTAATTATTTCTTTACTTTTGTCACCTTTGGTCTTTTCACCTATCCGACCTATCCCATGATATTAGGGTACCATTTCTAATATGGGAGCTGGAGCAATAGTACAGTGGGTAGCATGTTTGCTTTGCCCACAGCCAACCTGGGGTTGATCCCTGGCATCCCATATGGTCTCCTGAGCACTGCCAGGAGTAATTCCTGAGTGCAGAGCCAGGAGTAACCCCTGAGCACTGCCAGGTGAGACCCAAAGAGCAAAAAAATTTTTTTCTAAGATGATCTTCATGGTACTTGTTTCCTGATATTCATATCCATGTGTATTGACAGAGTTCATGGCCTATAACTGCAAGATTATCAAAAATTAGGTGCAATGTATGTCCCTGACAAGGCTACATATAATTTTGAGTTCTGCCATTGATAAAATGTTCTCCTTGGCTGTTTTGATGAAATACAATATTATATTGAAGAGATTGACATGGAAAACCTCTGAAGGTGGTCTTTGGTGAACAGTGAAGGATTGTGTTCCTGGACCCCAGAAGGTAGTGAGTCTCTGTTGTTCAATATTATGACTCTACAAAGAAATTGTGAGTCTGAACTTACTCTTTTTCTTGAGCTTCATCACCACTGCACTGTACATAATTCTAATTTTCCATTTTTTGCCCTTTGTTGACATTGTTTACATTTCTATGTTTACTTTATGACAATATTCCCTATTTTAAGGTCCACTTAAATGTAATCTCTTTCAAAAACCTTTTGTGTTCCCATCAACATAGATATCTAATCTACCTACTATATTCCTGTGCTTCAGGACCTTTTACTTAGAGAAATATTTGAGACCATTGTCTTTATTTTACTACTTGATTTCAGATATTGTGAAGACTGCCCTTGATTAATTTTAACCTGCATTCAAGCTGCCTACTATTACTTTATGTATGGTGTGGTCTCAAGGAGGTGTTATTCATTCATGTAAAGAAAGATAATTTGTCAGAAAAGAAGCAAAATAGAAGAGGATTGTGGATCTATAGGTTTATTTCTTGAACTGTCCTTTTATTTCATCTTTTACTCCTCACCAGATATCAGACATTGTCCCATGAACTGGAGACAAGACTAGAATCATGGGAACTGAGGGAACAGTATGCCAATAATTGTTGCAAGTGTTATTACCACATAGAACTTAGCATTAAATACAGGCAAAAAAGATACATATGATAACCTCTAAGTATATGTATTACAATCCACAATATGTAAGAGAAGGAATAGAGAAAGAGAGAGAGAAAGAGAAAGACAGAAAAGAGATAAAGAACCTACCATAGCAGCAGGCTAGGGGGAAGGAGGAGGGAATCAGGAACATTGGTGGTGGGAAATGAGCACTGGTAGAGGGATGGGTGCTGCCACACTGTATGGCCAAAACCCAAACATGAACATTTTTGTAATTGTTTATCTTAAAAAGGTGATTCTATGCTTGGAGTTCAGTGTTCAGTAGTAGCATTTTAAGAATTCTTCCATTTTCTTTTTTGGATCTCTATTGTTGAGTGTCCTATATGACAAGAGAGAAGAGGCTGGACACTATTTGGGTATAGTCTAGGGATTTTTTTAACCTTAATATTACTGGGGAGCCCTCACTAAGACAGTGACTTTTGAGGAATAAAGCTGTGAGGTGTGTGAAGAATTTTCCAGGCAGAAGAAAGTACAGGGCCAAAATTTTTTGCAGTTGGAACAAGCTTGGAGTGTTCAAGGACTGGCCCATAGGCCAATGTAGGAGGAGCCTATTGTCCGTAGAAGAGAGGGAATGGTGCATATATCCAAGAAATGTGTGAGCAACAGACCCAGCTAGTCATGACAAAATATCTCTCACCTCTACATTGATTCTGAAGTCTGTGGAAATGCATTTTCTCACCTAGGGTCACAAGGGGGAGCTTTATATTGCAAAGACAGTTTATACAGATTTTGCCCTAATTTGTTACCCTCTCTGTGCATATAGCTATTCTAGATTCCTTGCTATGGACACATTCTGCACAGGGAGATGTAATATAGAAAGGATGTAAATAACCATGTGTAGGGCAAGGAATTTAGAGTTTCTAGAGAAAACTTCCCCAGAGAACCACAAGGATTGTGTATTTGTGTCAATGGTTAAAAACTGGAAACTCTTGATTCATAATAGGACCCAGATGTGTCTTACTTGCCCTGTGGATTGCTCTTCACTAAATTGGGGTGCCCTTGCCAAGGTTCCTGTAGTATCCAGATCTGTGCTCATTTTTCCTTGTTTTCTTCTTCTTCTTCCTTCTTCCATGCTAAGAACCATCTTTCTTTTAATTTTTTTTCTAATTAAAAATTAATACTATTAGCATAACGTAGACCTAGAAATGCTGGCATGTGGATGGACCACTAATCCAAATACCCAGAAAAACCAGACCAGAGTTCCTATGGAAGTTCCTCTTCATCTATAATGCAACCCTTCCCTCCACTAGTATGAAACAGCAAGTGAGAGGGCCAAGCAGGCCTGGTTCCTGCCCCACACCCAGCTGTCTTATGTCTTACTGTGTGAAATTCAGTGAGGCCCCATTGGGCCATGGGCGTATCCCTTCACTCTGCCTGAAGGCTGTTCCTTTAAAGATTTGGAGCTGTGGCGGGAAGGAAATTAAGTAATTTTGTTATTTTTCCTTGATAATGCTAAAATTATTAATCTTCAAAGATAACTACTGTTCAGTACATAATGAGTTAGAATTGTTGATAATTATAATTTTGAAGAGTTTGAGCTTGCTGTCAGCCAAGTAATTAAAGGGGTGGGGCTAGGGTTCTATATTGTTCATGGAGGTTGTGCTTCTGGTAAGTACTCTTCTTTGTATTGCAAAATAATAAAAAATAAGCCCTCTTTTGGGCCCAAGCTGCAGTGAAAGGCTTAATTCCATCAAGTACAGTGAAAGCCACTGACTTGTTTCGGTCCTAATTTTCAACCCAACGATCTATTCCTTCTGATTCTTGCATAGCTTCGAAAGACTGGATCCCACTCTACATTGATTGAAGATATTTGGGAGACGTAGGTCACTGTGAACCCAAAAAAGAAGCTCAATTCTTTCCCTCCTCATCAATAGCCCCTTCACCCAATTGCCCATGAGCCACCATTTTTTTTCCCCTAAAACTTCTGGTATATACTAGCACTGGACTAAAAAAATTGAACAAAAAAGAAAAGAGGAAGAGAAAATGGAAAACTAATGATTCAAGAAATCACATAGCACGAGATAATTCTATTTTGAAATCACAGCAGTGGCACCCAGAGGCAGAGGCTCCCCAAATTACTAGTGAAAAACCTTTGATGTATCCAGTTGTAAGGAAGCCCAAGGCACTTTTTTTTTTTATTATTATGAGTGCCTCACATTCCCTCGGAGAAGCAGTTAGCAGCTATTTTTAAATGTCTGTATGTGAGCAAGCTAAAAAGAAAATGAAAAGTCCTAAAAAATCCCCAGTCCAAAATGTGTTAATTTGATCGCTGGCTTTTACTCTGAGTAAAAGCCAAGTTCTGACAATGGCATCTCAGGTCCTCTGAGACTTTTCCTACCTCATCCCTCTCGTTTTCTTCCTACTCATCTGTGCTACTGTAGTTACACTGGCCCCTCTGATGGTCAAAAACACACAGGAATATGCTTTCTGTTTACCCTGCGTGAGCTGCATTTCCCTGCCTGGATAACTTCCCTGGATATGTGAGCAACTTAGTCTCTCACTTCCGTCACACATTCCCTTCAAAGTTTTCCTCACAGAGGATATCCACTGTCATTCCATGCACATCAATTTTTCTACTTTGGATTTGACATGTAGGATGAAATGAGAAGTGCTGAGGAAGGGAGATTTTCTTGATTGATACAAGTGGGCTGGTCAACAAACACTTCAAAACTTCCTTTTAAAACAGAGCAACAGGATCCCAAAGAGAAAAAAAAAAGATGTGGCAACAACAATGAAAAATGTTGGGGTGACTGATAAGATTTGAAAACAAAGAAAGATGCAACAAAGCAGGAAATGCAGGTAGCTTCTAGACATTGCTGAAGCTGAGCAAACCTTTCCGTAAGGCGTCCAGGATAAACCCAGCTGACATTTAGTGCCATAAGATAAGTCTTTTGTTTTTATTTTTTGATTTTGAGGCCATGCTCAGAAGTGCTCAGGGCATACTCCTAGCTCTGTACTCAGAGATTACTCCTAGCAAGCTAGGGATGATGTAGGGTGCTAAGAATCAAACCCAGGTTGTGTGTGTGCAAGGCAAATGCCCTACCCACTGTACTATCTCTTTGGCACCAGATAAGCTTTTAAGGGACTGAATCTTTTGTTACAGTAACAGTAGGGAGAGTACCAGAACCATGTGACCACAAACACTATAATCCTCTGCAACTTTTAATACCTTTCAAAGTTTTCAAAGCTTCTGTTTCATTGCCAATCTTTGTTGTTTTGTTGGTTTTAAAATATCATAAGCCTAAGGAAATACAAAATTTCTGCTCTCCTTTGGCACTTGAAATATGTCAGAATAACACAAACTGTGTAGTGCAAGGGGGAATATTGGGTAGGGATTGGGTATATTGAAGTGATGGAGTAGGTGGAAGAGAAAGGAGAAAGGACAGGCTTGGCCTTATTTATCATCTAGTAGGCACTGAAGAAGATATTTACAATGAATAGATGTACAAATGAATATTGAAATAAATGAAAAAATGTTTGCTTCTGTTTCTGCTATGGAAAGACAAAGTCCAATATTTCATAGACTAGATTCATTTGGGGTGTGTGTGTGGGGGGGTGTTTGGGGAGGCATACACAGACTCCTCAGTGATCATTTCTGGTGGAGTTTATAGGATTATTGGGATGGGACTGAACAAGGGTAAGCTGCATACAAAGCAAGTTGCCTCTGTATTATCTCTCCAGCCTCTTGTAGTCTCTCTCTCTCTCTCTCTCTCTCTCTCTCTCTCTCTCTCTCTCTCTCAACATTAATTACCATCTCAGTAGTTCAGTAATGGTGAAAATCTAGGTTGTTTTCATTCACTTTTTTCTTCACATTTTAGTTTTATCCTCCAATGAGTGTTTTATTTCAGATTTAAAAATCAACATTTTAAATGATATTTTACTCTAAAATAAATCCAGTTACCGACTAGATCCCACGGGATGTCAAAAGATCACGTGGCCACCCACCTACAAGATGGTCAGACTTCCTTGTCAAGACCCTGAAGGAACGGTTTGAGGCTCTTCATATTCCTGAATCAACCAGATGCCATTGGGCTACATTGGCACGTAATAGGGTCCAATGGAAATGTTACTGGCACCCGCTTGAGCAAATCGATGAATAACGGGGATTCAAGTGATCAAGTGATTTTACTCTAAATAGTTTTTTATAAAATGTAGAAAATAAATAATACTGCAAGAAGTCACTCATATTCTAACACCCAAAAGCAGTTTGTTAATATGCCAACTTTTATTTACTTCCATTCCCAATGTGTTCATTTCATGATGTGTTTGTGGTTGTGCTGCCCATGTTCATTTATATTATTCAATAAATATCAATGTAAGTGAATTTTATCCATATAGTTGAGTATTAACAGCAATTGAATAATTGACTTTAGCATTTCACACTGTGTAAGAAAAACACTAAAATGGATATTTATTAAGTGCTTATTATGTGCTGAGTAGAGTGCTAGGAATAAACTGGTTAAAGAAGAACTTAAGGGGATGGAGCAAAAACACAGTGGGTAGGCATTTGCCTTGCACGGGATTCGAACGCTGGCATCCCATATGGTCCCCCAGCACAGCCAGAAGTGATTCCTGAGTGCAGAGCCAGGAGTAACCTGAGCATTGTCAGGTGGGACCCAAAAAGCAAAAAAAATTTAAAAAATTCATTCATTGCAGAGGTAGTGTGTATACCCAAAATTACATTAACAGTTTAATATGGCAAGAACTCTATAGTGGTTATATAGACTTATGGGAGCACTTGAGTACATGGAATTCAGTTGTAGACAAGTATTAAGAAGGGTTTCTGAAAGATGTGACCTTAAGCTGAGATCTGACAATTGATCCCAATTTATCAGGGAAATGAGGGAGGAGTTATCAAGAAGGAACAGCATGCTTCATGTCTAAGCATATATTTGTATTTGTTGATAGTCATTTTACTGTGGTTGGATAGAGAATGTTGTATGGATAATGAAGGGGATGTGGACACAGCAAGCGAAATTGGTAAGGGAACAAGAAACAGAAAAGAGTATTGTTGAATAATAGATTTAGTTAATCTGGGAGTTTTGGTGTTTTGCCCACTCACAGCTTAATCTACTTAAGACAAGGTTCATTCTAAGGAGATCTCTCTTCTATGTAAACACTGCTAGAGGGTGTGGCAGTTACAGAGTCACCTTGACTAAGTAACTTCTGACTTATACATCTACTAAAACTTCTATGTTTTCTAGATTGGGCACAGCTCCTCTTTATATCTGCTGCACTCAACATGAGACAGTTAGAATTTACCAGGAGACTACCACCCTGGCTATGTTGAGACTATAGGAAGATTATAGGAAGGATCAGTTATTCAGACATGGGGCAGAGCTGCTACTGGCTCTCACTGTGCCCAGCAGCTCATGAGGTGCCGGGAGGGATGGCAGGTCCTAGCCCTGGCCTGCCACCCCAGCAGAGCCTCACAACAAGCCAGACGACCCCCCCACTCCATGAGGACCTCCATTTTCCACATCCAGACTTCCTCCTCATCAGAATTCCACCCAGCAGACCAGCCTATCACAGCCAGGCTCATCCAGATCCACCCTGCTGCAGTCTTTTTTAATCCGGCCCAGGTATGCTGATCCAGAGACAGACATGGGGCATAGCTGCTTCTGGCTCTCACTGTGCCCAGCCGCTCATGAGGTACCCGAGAGGGATGGCAGGTTCTAGCCCTGGCCCACCACCCCAGCAGAGCCTCACAACAAGTCAGACAACACCCCACTCCATGAGGACCTCCATTTTCCACATCTGGACTTCCTCCTCATCAGAATTCCAACCAGCAGACCAGCCTATCACAGCCCGGCTCACGCGGCTGCTTGCGGCTGCATGGTTCATCAATAAATGCTGGATTTTGAGATGACTGCAAGAGTATGCTACCTGCGGCAGAGCCTGGCAAGCTACCCGTGTCGTATTTGATATGCCAGATACCAGTAACAATTATAGACCTCATTCCCATGACCTGATGGAATAATTTGAGGCTCTTTATGTTCCAGAGCCAGCAGGTGCCCTTGGGCTCTACCTGTATGAGACAGGACATATGGAGATATTTCTGGTGCCCGCTCGAGCAAATCAATGATGAACGGGAAGACAGTGACAGTGATAGAGAGTGATAGGAAGGATCATATTAGTTTGCTCTCAAGCAGGCGAGTGTGACCCTTTCAGTATATGGAGAACAAGATATGCAGAATCACCCTGCTGCAGATAATAAATAAGAAGGACCTTGTGGGTACCATCTAGATTACATGAAGCCCATGAAATGAAGATGTATTACTTTATACCAGCTCTCTCTCTCCCCAGTGTTTTACATAAGAGATAATCTCAGGATTAGTCCTTGATTTAACCTTTGTTTATACCTGCAATAGGGTGTGGCACTGCCCTTCTATACTCTGTTTAGGATTCTTTGTTGACACATCCCTGTCACCTCCCTGACTCTTCCTGAATTACTTTGGTGTCTATAAGGGGACTGACTTGAGGCCACTTCACTTTTGGCTTTTGGCTTTTGGCCTTTTGCTCCTTCTTTTGGATAGGACTCCTCTAGGGTGAGATCCCTCTCTCTTTGGTGGGAGAAACTTAGGCTCTCTTTGTATGGTCTAAGTTCTGACCAGAGCTAGAGTTCTTTAATTATATTGAATTGCTGTGAAAGAGCTTTTGTACCATTAAAAGCCCTTTTTGGGGGCAGGCGATAGCCCAGTGGGTAGAGCGTTTGCCTTGCCGCGGCCGGCCCATGCCGGCCTGAGTTTGATCCCCAGCATCCCATATGGTCCCCGAGCACCACCAGAAGTAATTCCTGAATGCAGAGCCAGGAGAAACCCCTGAGCATTGCTGGGTGTGACCCAAAAAGCAAAAAAAAAAAAAAAAAAAGCCTTTTTGGAACTGTGCCAGACTCGTGAGTTTTCATCTGTTCCCCCGTGTCCTCGGAGGTAGAAGAATACTTCTGTCCTGACACTGTCGGGGACCCCAGCAGCATCCCCAACAGAGTATCGCCAATATTGTGAAAAATTTTATATGTCAACTTAAAGAGATGGGCACTGTGTCACAAATGACAGAAGCAAATACTAAAGAATTTAAAATTTATGAGCAAAAAATCAGATTTGCTTATTAGATCATTCTGTCTCTCCTGCCCACATGTAGAGGTAGGAAGAATAAGAGTTGAAACAGGTACTTCATAGAAAAGGTATTGGTAATTTCCTGCTTTTTTGTATTTCTCAACATAATAACTCTGGTAAAAAGTTCTCTTGTATAGCTATCTAGCTGTACTTAATATTATTTTATTACAAAAATTTTCAAGGAAATGCCTAACTGATCTTAGTATTATAATATGTCAAAATCACTTGAAGGCTGAGTTAATTCTTATGCCAACTTGCCAAGTAATTTTAGTATCACGTGGCAGAGCTAAAGAAAGGTACTTTCCTGGGGATGGCTCTGTAGTCTATATGGTCCAGACCAGATTTTCCATATTATCCTTCCCTCATGCTTCATGACTTGCTGGGAACACAACTTAAACACTGAATCCAGTGCCAGGTTTGTGTCAGTTTTTTTTTAAAAATCCAACATAATTAGGATGATTACACACACATTAGAGCTTTGTTTCAATGACTCACTGAGTTGAAAGTGTTTGCCTGAGGTCAACTACATCATTTCCCTAAAGGAACATTCCTATTCTGTTTCAGATAAATCCTTTGCTATTTTTAAAGTACTTCAGGTTATAAGATTCCACTTTCCTGGCCAGAATTCTATTTATGGCAGTGTAGGATCTCAAAGCACATTCATTATAATGTCTCTGACCTCCCTTTTCCAGTCACAAAAAATGGAGGGAATGTGAAGTCAAATCATGGTATTGGAGGCAGAAAATGGATCCACTGACCTGGCAAGTTCATAGTCCACATACTCAGCACTAAACAGTACACAGTTCTGCTTTGCTGGGGAAGGCCACTTTGAAAGGATAACATGTCACAAGGGCAGAACTCTCCGCGAGTACAACAGTGGGAGTAGTGATGCAAAGCAGATGGAGGCTCTGGCTTTACTTGGTAAAAAATCCACTGAGGAATGGAGAATGCTTGCAAAAATCTCGCAGCACCATTGAGACACCTCCTGGTGCATTTTCAAGTCACTAGCCTCTGTTTGCTAATGGTCTAATTTGATTTTGATGAGACTGAATTGCCTTTGAAAACTTTTCTCTGTGAAACTTTAAACATTTCCCACATTTGACTTACTAGTTTCAGCCCTGGGATTAAAAAATATGGCATTCGAATATGAGAAAAATCTAATGAAATCTTGCTTTGTTTTTGAGAAATGGTTGAGTAAGGTGTTGTGGCTGTCTAGCTTGTGGTTTGCTTCCCACATTATGTAATCCATGGCCTGACACAAATCTCAGAATGCTATTCTCCTTTTTCCCTCCTGTTGTATGTGGCATTTGTTCAATAAATACATGTTGAACCAAATAATGAATATTTGCTGCAACACTCAGCACTTGCCTCAGGAATAAAGTCTCTTAAGCACTTTAAGTTAATTTTGAGTTGATTTTCTTTAAAAAATCCATAAAAATGTTTATGAAACTAGCACATTATAAAATATGTTTTACAAATAATGACAGTAAAATGGAAAGAAGCCTACTGTCTAAAGGCCATATGGCTGATAAGAAGCGAATCTTCCAAACCCAAGCAGCCCATTCTGAGTTTCAGCCACTGGTTACTACCTTGGGGTCTTTGTTTGATCTCTCATTTACTTAAATGCATGGAATTGGGGAAGGATTTTTTAGTGTAGAAGTTTCAACTTCCCATCTATGAAAAGAACATCATCTCTTACTTCATAGTGTCATATGTCAACACATTATATAATGGCTCTGCCATCAGACCAGTGCAGCAGCAGTGTTATTACTCAAATAAGGGGCATTAATATTTATGGAATGAAATGACATATAAAGTATGTTTGGAGTACTGAGCCACAAAACAAAACAGAACATAAACAAAAACTAAAGCAGTGCACCACAAGTTATGAAATAATAGTAACACCCTCCAAAGAACTTATGTTCCCATTGCCTACCTGCCTGCCTGCCTGCTGCCGTCCTTCCTTCCTTCCTTCCTTCCTTCCTTCCTTCCTTCCTTCCTTCCTTCCTTCCTTCCTTCCTTCCTTCCTTCCTTCCTTCCTTCCTTCCTTCCTTCCTTCCTTCCTTCCTTCTTTCCTTCCTTCCTTCCTTCTTTCCTTCCGTCCTTCAGTTCTTCCATCATTCCTTCCTTCCTTCCTTCTTTCCTTCCTTCCTTTTCCTTCCATCCATCTTCCTTCCTTCCTTCCTTCCTTCCTTCCTTCCTTCCTTCCTTCCTTCCTTCCTTCCTTCCTTCCTTCCTTCCTTCCTTCCTTCCTTCCTTCCTTCCTTCCTTCCTTCCTTCCTTCCTTCCTTCCTTCTGTCCTTTCGTCCGTCCGTCCGTCCTTCCTTCCTAAGTACATATCAGCTGTTAGGCTTGGCTAGAGAAAGTAACAAAATGAATCGATTTGTCATTTTGAATAATGTTGGTGCCAGCTGTGATTAATAGAACAGTGCAGGTGTGATGTGGTATGTGTGTGTGTGTGATATGTGTCATGCATGTGTTAGACTATACAATGTTAACATAGAAGTAAGCCCTGAGGAGCTGGGCTTTGTTATAGTGTTTATGAAGGTTTCATGAAAAACTTGGTTCTTCATCTGGATTTTAAGAGGTGAGTAATTTGTTGAAGACTTCAATATTAGGAATAATTTTAAGAGACAGTTTATTACTTACCATCATTTGCTTTTAATGCATATAATTAAAAATAAATTTATAGTATAGAGCAATATTTCTCAACTAGTGGCTATGTGGCCCTCCTGTGGGCCCCTATGTAATTCCCAAAGTAAAATATGTAAATAAGGGATACAGCATAAGACTAGGGGAATATCTGGAAGAAAATAAAGACAGAAGCGGCCACAGTCAGAGAAAGTTTGAGAAACACTGGTCTAGACCCTAGCTTCTTAAACTATGGGTCTTGACCCTAAAACGAAAAGAGGTGTTACATAAACATTCAAGGTTTTGAAAAATTATTTTTTATAAACTTATGGTTTTTAGTGCTTAAGTTTTATTCTTATTCCATAGAATAGTTTAGTACAACATGAATTTCAAGTTGGAAATGTTTACAAAGCTCTAGTCTCAACAAGAGAGAATAATATGGACTGGAACTCTTCAGGAAGGAGAGGCATTTGAAAGGGCCCTAGGAGGATTTAAGGAGTGAACAGAATGAAAGATGTTTATTCCCTATGTTTTCCTCTTGTGATTAAGGTTGATAATTCCATGGAAACAGGTTGAGATATGGTACTTTTGGCTGTCTGGTCTGTAGGCCCCTAAATTTCCTAAGCTCAACTTAATCTGCCAAGGAGAGGACATCAGAGATGACTTTGAAGTCTTAAATCAGCACCTGAGACAAGGTACAGGGAGCTCAGGTTTACTAGAAGGGGCAAGCACCAAGGGAAGGGATCTTGTATTAGGTTGGAGACCTATAATAGTCAGGATAGTCATGCAAAATCAAGCATCACTAGCTCCACAGCAGACGGGAAGGCACAGAAAGATTACCAACTCTTGGATCCGGTGTTTTGGCTGTAGGTCTAGAGGAATATGATAATATGTAATCTACCACCTGTCTGTCAGAATACCACAGTCTCCTCTTTGAAGGCTGAAGGAAGGGGAAGTGCAAGAGTTCTATGGGTTTCTTACCTTTCATAACCTGATTTCCTGGCTTGAAGGAAGGAATAGTTGCACATCTTTCCTAGAGCCTGATCTGGGGACTCTTTGGTTTTCTTTTTTTTTTTGTTCATGATTGGGTTTTAGTCATACAGTGCTCCAGCATCCATCCCTCCACCAGTGCACATTTCCCACCACCAATGTCACCAGTTTTCCCTCCCTTCCCTGCTTGCCTCTATGGCAGGCACTTTACTCTCTCTCTCTCTCTCTCTCTCTCTCTCTCTCTCTCTCCTTTCCCTCTTCTTTTGCATATTGTGGTGTGCACATACATATACACTGAGGGACTATCATGCATATCTGTTTGTCTACTTTCAATATTAAGTTTTAGCATCATATTACCATTTCCAATATTATTGACAAACTAATACCTTCTCTATCTTACCTAGCCTCTGCCCCCACACACTTGTAGTACATTTCTACTCTTGACATGTCCTCCTGGGTCCTATTTTGCCTTGTCCTATTTTGTCCTATTTTGTCCTATTTTGCCATGGTTTTATAAAGCATGCTGATTTCTGCTCTCTTCTGGAATTTCTGATTCCTCATTAGAATTTTAGGATCAACCTTAAATCTTGACACAAAATGTCATTTTAGACATAATATGAAAGCAATATTCAAGAAGAGTAGAAACAAGGACAAGGAGGTTTGGTCCATGGTTAGAAACCTGATCCAACCTCTTGGGGAAAATGCAGTTGGGATGGGGAAGTGTACTACTATCACAAAGATAGTAGAAAATGAACACTGTATAAAAACTGCATGTAGAATAGATACAGGAACAAGCATGGTAACCTCTCAGTATCAGTATTACAATCTATAATGCCCAGTGGGAGAGAGAGGGAGAAAGAGGGAAGGTGCCTGCCATAGAGACAGGCTGGGGGGGCCGGGGGTGAGGGGTGGGAGAAGTGGCAGGAAGGTAAAGGGACACATTGGTGGAGGGATGGGTATTCAAACATTGTGTGATTGAAACCTGATCTTGAACAGCCTTGTAACTGTATGATACAGTGACTCAATAAAATTAATGTTTAAAAATTGTCATTTTAGATTGACTTAAAAATGTTCAATATCTGGCACTTTTTTGTCATACTGCATAAGTCTTGCCACAGTGACATATTGTTGAGAAGAAACAAAGTTGGGAACTTTCAGCTTCCAAGGAGATCAGTAGGTACAAAGGGAAATGTTCTGATTGTGATATAAATCTTAGATTCTACCACTGGCATTGTCTTTTGTGACCAGGAATATATTCTGTTCCCTGCATTATGATGTTTTGTTTCTCTAATAAAATTGGGGATGAGATTAGATAACAAAATACCTGTTTCTTTGTTGGCATTCTCTGATCTTAGGCCTATGTGGATGCATGTGTGAATATATGGATGCTTTTCAGAAAGGACAATATCCTCCCCTACACATTATTGTCACCATATGTGTGTGCATTCCAGACACAGCTATGGACTCCACCCCTACCATCTGCTCCCACACATTTTCAGTCTGGCTGTCCTTATTGTACATTGCTGCTCAGTGCACCACATGTTCCTGTGTGCACTAGATGTGCTGACACAGGCTGAATCCACGTCTTGTGTAGAATTCTTCTCAAGGAATTCTAAACTAAGCTGCAACTCTCACACTAGCCTGGTTCTGTAGAAGACAAATTCAAGGTTAGGCGTTTTTTTTTCAAAAGCTTTCAGTCCTTTTCAGAGTAGGCTATGAGAAGTATTTGTGAGAATTTTGAGATTTATTTTTTTAGTATCAGCCCTAAACTGAGTGTCATACATAGTCAGAAAACTCTTCTAAACTAGGACAGTTAAATACTAGGGTTCAATCAGAAACTCTATCTACCTCCACCATCCAAATGGTGGTGGGACCAGCAGACTAAGCATTAAATTAATATGGAATCTAGGAGGCATAACTAGAATAGAAATCTCAGAATGAGAAATGTATAACACTCTGAAGGTAGTTCCACAAATGCTAACTTCTTGAGTTGAAAAGTGCATCTTGGAGCAGAACAGAGTTCCTTTTGCGTTAATGCTATATCTGTTCCCAGTGAGGTCTCAATGAAATGTTTTCGGGAGATTGCAAATGAATTATACACTTACTTGAATCTCAGCACTACTACTTATACGTGACCTTGAATGAGTCACTAAATCTGAAATTTACTGTTTTTATCTTTAGAAGATATTGTCTTCCACAGGGTAGTTTGAGATTTAACAAATACCAGGTATGTGAAACAATTTGTAAAGAATAAAATTTTAAACAGAAATGTTTTGTGGAGTCACTTTGGAGAATGTGATCAGCCCCTTGGGAATTCGTGTTAAAAATATCCAAGAGTAAGCATAAGAAACACCTCCATCTACTAATAGGCATACATGTATAACTTCACAGTCCTCCAATTCAAGATGTTCTGTAGCAATAGTACATGTCAGAGTTTCAGAATCCCTTAAGTCTACATCATAATATATCATATTGTTCCATGGAGAATGCTCAATGGCTGTTTCTGCTGTTTGACCCAGTATTCCCGATGTTCAAGCACACACCCTTTGTTGTGTAGTTAGAAGATGACTGAATAAATTTGTATATACATATGTGTTGCATACATGTTATATTTGTATGTGTCTTAAAAATTCTCCTTAACCTTCCCATTTTTCAGGTTATAATGTAAACAATATTGTTAATGATGGTTTCATACATATAATGTTCTAACACTACACTAAACACTAAGGTTCTTGCTTCCTTCCACTAATGTCCCAAAAACTCATCCCCTCCACCCTCTTCATCCAAGGTATGTTAAGTGAATGGATAAAATTCCCAGTTCTGTTGTCTTTGGTCACTTATTGCTCCTTTTTTCCCTCTTCTTCACTCAACAGAACCTTGATGTAGTAGCAAATTACATGATTTTATCCTTTCTTATAGATGTACAATTGTTCATTTTATATATTGGCCACAGTTTATCTAGTCATCTGTAATTGGGCAGGTTGTTTCCAGGTCTTGGCTACTATAAATAATTCTTTGAGGAACTTAGAGCAAATAACTTATGGAAATAGTCCTTTGGGATCTTTGAAAAGATGCCAAGAAGCAAAATTTCTGGATTATATGGGCACTTAATGCTTACTATTTTGAGAGGTGTATATATTCTTTTCCAAAGAGGTTGGAGTATTTAACATTTTTATCCTAAGCACAGAGCCAAGCGTTAGCCCTGAACATGTTTAGTGTGTTCCCAAAACTAAAAAAATTTAAAAATACTATAAAAAAGCCAAGTGTAAGCCGCGAACATTTTCAATTTGGGCCCCAAACCAAAAATAGTAAGAACTATACTACCATAAAGCTATAGTAATCAAGACTATGTGGTACTGGAATACAGATAGACTCTAAGACCAATGGAATAGAATTGAGAGCCTAGAGACAGACTCTCAGGTTTACAGTCTATTAATCTTCAATAAAGTAACAAGGAGTATGAACCTCTTCAACAAATTGTGTTAGGAACTCTGGCTAGCCATACATTTAAAAATGAACTCATTTCCTAAATTATCTCACACATTATACAAAAATTCAATTCATATCTCAATCCATAAATTATTTTGAGGATTCAAAGAAAATCAAGTTTAGATGCATATTCAGTGACTCATTGTGAAGACAACAGATGCAAAAACAAACAAGTGAAATTAACAAAAATTAAATGTTTAAAAAATTTCTACACCATAAAAGAAATGATGACTAATAAAAACACCAGTGAATCGGAAAATATATGTGCCTGTACTTAATGACAATGTATGTCCAAGATACATAAAACACTTACAAAACTTAGCAACTAGGGGCCAGAGCGATAGCCCAGCGGGTGGGGCATTTGCCTTGCACGCGACCGGCCTGTGCTGGCCCAGGTTTGATCCCTGGCATCCCATATGGTCCCCGAGCACTGCCAGGAATGATTCCTGAGTGCAGAGCCAGGAGTAACCCCTGAGCGTCACCGGGTGTGACCCAAAAAAGCAAAAAAAAAAAAATAGCAACTAGTTCATTTCAATCATTCAGCTTTTAGTTTTGACAAATAGATGAAGCTGGATGAGACAGAAGAGGAGAAAGGTGAGAAAGAGGAGGAAGATAAAGATGATGAGGATAAACCCAAAATTGAAGATGTTGGCTAAGATGAAGAAGATGATAGTGGAAAGGAAAAGAAAAAGAAAACCAAGAAGATTATGAAGAAATACATTGATCAGGAGGAACTGAATAAGACTAAGCCTATTTGGGACAAAAATCCTGATGACAACACCCAGGAATAATATGGAGAGTTTTACAAGAGTCTGACCAATGACTGGGAAGACCACTTGACTGTCAAACACTTCTCTGTAGAAGGTCAGTTGGAATTCAGGGCATTGCTCTTCATCCCCCGGCGGGCTCTGTTTGACCTCTTTGAGAACAAGAAGAAGAACATCAAACTCTACATGTGCCCTGTATTCATCATGGACAGCTGTGATGAGCTGTTCCCAAAATATCTGAATTTTATCCATGGTGTGGTTGACTCTGAGGATCTGCCCCTGAATATTTCTCAAGAAATGTTTCAGCAGAGCATGATTTTGAAGACTATTTGAAAAAATATCATTAAAAAGTATCTTGAGCTCTTCTCTGATCTGGCAGAAGACAAGGAGAACTACAGTAAATTGTATGAAATATTCTCTAAAACCTAAAGCTTAGAATCCATGAGGACTCCACTAATCGGTGATGACTTTCTTAGTGGCTGCATTATCATACTTCTCAGTCTGGGGATGAGATGACTTCTCTTTCAGAGTGTGTCTCTCACATGAAGCAGACTCAGAAATCCATTTATTACATCACTGGTGAGAACAAGGAACAAGTTGCCAACTCTGCTTTTGTGGAGTGAGTATGAAGCGGGGATTTGAGGTAGTGTATATGACTGAGCCCATTGATGAATACTGTGTGCAGCAGCTTAAGAAGTTCGTTGGAAAGACCCTGGTCTCAGTTACCAAAGAAGGCCTGGAGCTGCCTAAGGATGAAGAGGGAGAAAAAGAAAATAGAGGGAGAGCAAGGCCAAGTTTGAGAACCTGTGCAAATTTATGAAGGAAATCTTGAATAAGAAGGTTGAGAAGGTAAAAATATCCAATAGACTTGTGTCTTCAGCCAGCTGCATTGTGACTAGCACCTATGGCTAGACAGAAAACATGGAGCAGATCATGATAGCCCAGGCCCTTCAGGACAACTCTACAATGGGCTACATACGGCCAAAAAGCACCTGGAGATCAACCCTGACCACCCCATTGTGGAGACACTGCGACAGAAGGCAGAGGCAGACAAGAATGACAAGGCTGTCAAGGACCTTGTGGTCCTGTTATTCGAAACTGCCCCTGCTCTCCTCTGGCTTCCGCTTGAGAACCCCAGACCCACTCCAGCCATATCTACCATACGTTCAAGCTAGGCCTGGGCATTGATGAAGATGAAGTGACCGCTGAGGAGCCCAGTGCTGTTGTTCCTGATGAGATCCCCCATCGTGAGGGTGATGAGGATGTATTTCGCATGGAAGAAGTAGAATAGAAGTTTCTTCTTGCAGATTAACCCTCTGTATAGTGTTGCAATCCCTTCTCAAGCAGTCCTGAGTGGTCTTAACCACCTGATTGTCATGTTTTTTTTCCACTCCTGTCTTTTCTATCCTAAGGCAGGTCAGGGGTAGGGTCTTCAGCTTCAAATTTGACTACATGTTTGGATGTTGTATATTGTGTTTATTTTGTTCTGAGTGAGTCCGAAACCCGCACAGCAGAGCCTGGCAAGCTACCCGTGTCATATTTGATATGCCAAATACCAGTAACAATTATAGACCTCATTCCCATGAACTGATGGTATGGTTTGAGGCTCTTTATGTTCCTGGAGCAAGCAGGTGCCCTTGGGCTTTACTTGCATGAGACAGGTCATATGGAGATGTTACTGGTGCCCGCTCGAGCAAATCGATGATGAACGGGAAGACAGTGATACAGTGATACAGTGATTTGTTCTGAAATTAAAGTATGGAAAATAAAGATGATTGCTTTCTACAAAAAATAGATGAAGTTCCTTTTATGATGGAAGTGGCATAGGGCATCTCCTGTGTTACGTGTCTCATTTACTGATGAGCTGAGCAAAGTATTCTATGCCATGCATTCTATTTGCCTTACTCCTTCCCCCTAGGTTAATTTTGGTAAGGTGTCATATTTTTTGCTGCCTCACTGGGATTATCTGTAACATACACTTCAACAGTATGAATCTCCTTGGATGCAATTTGGAAATCCCTCTCTAGATAACTTATTTAAATCAAAATAGTGATCCAAGTATCACAATGCAGAATAGTGAAAATTGACCTTCTGATATTATTTTATTGGAATGTCCTTCAGATGCTCCTTGAGGAAATACATGCATGCATTTGTTCTTTTACATGTGGTATTTGTATGTGTCTTAACTAAATGCTACTTAATTCCTTCCATTTTTGAGGTATCACAATAAACAATATTGATAATTTTAGTTTGTGTATAGATTGTTCCAAAACTATACCCATCACTAAAGTACATGTTTTGTATTTATTTACCAATAAATTAAAAATGAATTTCTAAAGCAAACTAAGATACACTAAAACATGTAAATAATAGTGTACAGCATATAAATTATAGCAAGCAATCTGGCACAGGTATCCAAATAGCCTCTTGCACACTGGATCCTGGTCACTGAGCCTTTACCTCTCTAAAAGTAACCACCATTCATATTTTAATGCTAATTAGTTTTTTTCTTGCTTTTGAATTTCATATAATGGAAGCATGTATTGTTCTCTGTTGATTTTCTTTTTGTGGAATGTGACACCACTATCTTAATGAAATGTAGTATATCAGTCTTTTACTTTATGTGTTGTACTTTTAATCTTGTGTAAGCAACTTTGTTTTCTCAAAGTTCATGAAGGCATTGACCTATTTTATCCTTAAAAAGTCTTCTGATTTATGTCTTAGTTATATTAATATTATACAATTTTTATGTAGGCACCAAAATTTACAATACTTTTAATAATTGAGTTCTGGTACATTCCCATCCAATGGGAGCATCTTTCCACCAATGTCTCAGATTCCTTCTTCCCATCTTCAAATCAGACCCTCTTGACAAATTTAAAGTTTTTTTTTATTTAAACAACGGACTAAACAGCACTGGAATCATGAAATTTAAATTACAAGCACCAAATTATAAAAGTTCTCTATTTTACCTTTATATTTGGAACTCTAATACAGCTGGCATTTATTTTCATGTATAGTTTGAAGTATGGAGTCAATAATTAAATTTTCATTAGAGTATCTGAAAATATCTGCTATTTTCACTGCTTATTTTGTTTTGCTTCTGGACAGATTGGGAAACCATAAAGGGTGCCGGGATGGAACCCATGTGCAAAAACTGTACCCACTGATATTATAACTCTGGCCTGCCACTCCTTTTATCATAAATCATGAGTTTTCTAGGAAAAAACTTTTAATTCAGTTCTGATCACATGCTTATGTGATGTCTTTGAGTTAATGTCACCATCTCTTAATTACTGCAGGTATTACTGCTGATATTATAAAGTCTGCTATCTAGTCTTATTATAAGTTTATAGTTTTGGCTATATATAATTCATTATCGTTGAATTTTAGAAACATTTGTTGAAATAACAGCAACAACAATGAATAAAATGAGTTTGATTGGGATTACTCTGGGGGAGGGGGTGGTTGAATCACACCCAGTTGTGCTCAGAGGCTATTCCTGGTTTTGAATTCAGGATGCACTCTCAGTGGTGCTAAGAAGCCATATGTAGAGATGGTTTATAATCCAGGATTGCCACATGCAAGCCCGTTCTATCTACATCTTTCCACCCCTAATTCAGATTACTTTGCATTTAGATGTTTGAAATATTATGTTTGATGTTCTTAAACCAAATGAACATCTCTTATCTTCCCTGATCTAGGTGCATGTGTGTATACATACACACAAATGCATGCATGAGTAGGTTTTGTATTTATTCCGATGGATTTATTCCTACTCATGTATTTTGGGCCTTTTGTTTGTTTCATGGTTACACCTGGTGATGCTCATGGATTACGCCTGTCTCTGTACTCAGGAATGAGTTCTGGCAGTGCTCTAGGGACTGTATGGGGATGCTGGTGATCAACCCCTACTTGACCATGTGCAAAGCAAGCACCACACTCACTGCATAGTATTTTCTCCAGCCCTGGATCATGGTTTTTAAAAGATTCAATTTCTTTAACTTATTTTTGATGCTAGCATAGAGTTAGAAATAATTTTCATATATTGATCTTGAAGCCGACAGCCTTGTTAAATGTTCTTAGAATTTCTTCTCTAACAATTTCTTGATTCTTTTTATTTTCTGGATATAAATCTTGTATACTATTAATAATCATTTCTTCCTTTCTAATACTTGCACATTTCCCTTACAGTATATCATGCCTAGAAAGTCCTGTATAATATCGAATAGAAGTTATCTTGAAAGATAGCCTTGCCCCATTTTTATCTCAGCTGTTAATTTCACCAAATACTTTAATGCTTCATATATTATTTCTTGTCCTATTCTAAATCAATTAAGAAAGTCTCCTTGTAGTCTGATTTGTTGAGTGGACCTGAATAAGTTTTGAAATTTGTCAAATATTGTGTGGCATTTGTTTATATGTTTCTGTTATTTTTGTCTTCCTTTATTAATCTAATGGATTATCTTTAGCAGGATTAATTTTTCAGAGCAGTTTTAGGCTCATAGAAAACCTAAATGGAAGTACAGAGTTCACATATACCATGTTTCCATATATATGCACACCTCTCTACCAAGAGCAGCCTAGTACATTTGTTACAGTTGGTGGCATACATCGACACATCTCTATTAGCCAAAGTCCACTGGGATTCACTCTTCCTGTTGTACATTTTATGAGTTTTGGCAAATAATATAGTGAAATGTTTCCATCACTGTAGCATCACAAAATAATTGTATTTCCTTAAAGTTCTGGTTTACTTCATCTCTCTGTCTCTCCCCTATCCCCTCACAAATATTCATATTTATAGTGTCTCTTTAATTTTGTCTTCACTGTATCACTGTCACTGTCTTCCCATTCATCATCGATTTGCTCAAGCGGGCACCAGTAACATCTCCATATGTCCTGGAAGGGCATCTGCTTCCTCCAGGAACATAAAGAGCCTCAAATCATTCCATCAGGTCATGGGAATGAGGTCTATAATTGTTACTGGAATTTGGCATATCAAATACGACACAGGTAGCTTACCAGGCTCTACTGTGTGGGTGGCATACTCTTGTAGTCACCTGAAAACTCCAAAAATTCATATAGCCATTTCAGACTGGATTCTTTGGCTTAGAAATATATATTTAAGAATCATCTTTTTTCATGAATTTGAAGCTCAATTATTTTAGCACTGAGTATTTCATTTTCTGGATGTACTAGAGTTTAATTTATATATTGTACATCTTCTGAAGGACATCTAGTTAAATTCTAAATTTTGAAATTTGGAATAAAACTGTTACAAATGTCAGCATGCAAGTTTTTGTGTAGACATATGTTTTCAACTCCTTTGGATAAATACAAAATAACACTGTTGCTGGATCACATGCTGAAAGTAGGTTAGTGTTGCAACAAACTGCCAACTTGTCTTTCAAAGTGACTATTACTTTGTATTCCTGCTGACAAATCAATGACATTTCTTCTTGCACCAAATCCTCACCAGCATTTGGTGATGTCAATGTCTTGAATTGTGTCCATTCCTGTATATGTATACTGACATATATTGTTTTAATTTTCAACTCCCACCATGACATATGATGTTGAACTTATTTTATATATTTATTTTATCACCTGTGTGTCTGATTTGGTGAGTTATCTGAGTTTCTTGACTTTTTTTCTTTTCTTTTTTTTTTTGGCTGGGCCAGGGAGGGGGATGCTATATCTGGTGATGCTTAGTGGGTTACACCTGGCTCTTCAGTTAGGAATCACTCCTGAAAGTGCTCAAGGTATCATATGGGATGCTGGGGATCCCGCCCATGTTGGACCTGTGCATGACAAGCTCCCTCCCTGCTGTACTATCTCTCTAGTCCCCATTAATTTTTTAAATAGAAGAAACCTGGGACCTGGGGCTGCTCCCAAAATACTCAGCTCAGCTCTTGCCTGTATGGTGTAGTGCCTATATCTTGTGGTGCAAAGGGATACCAGGACCATACCTGTGTTGCTTTGGGGGACCACCATGACTCTACCCAGAGTGCTTAGGGACTGTGCAGGTATGGGATTAGAACTCAGAACGTCACCTCCACTTGAGGAGTTTTCTGATCCATTGTTCTTTGGTCCATTTAAAATTAGGTTATTTTCTTATTTTTATGTTTAAGTCACTGTCACTGTCACTGTCTTCCCGTTCATCATCGATTTGCTTGGCGCGCCCCAGTAACATCTCCATATATCCTGTCTCATGCTAGTAGAGCCCAAGGGCATCTTCTTGCTCCAGGAACATAAAGAGCCTCAATCCATTCGGAATGAGGTCTATAATTGTTACTGGTATTTGGCATATCAAATACAACACGGGTAGCTTGCCAGTCTCTGCTGTGCAGGTAGCATACTCTTGTAGTCATCTCTAAGTCCAGCATTTGTGTTTAAGTATTCTATTATATTTTCAATTCTTATCTGATATGCATTTTTCCAATACTTTCTCCCAGTCTGTGATGGTCTTCTCATACTTGGGACTCCTGGAATTTGTTCAACTTGACTATGTCATATAAGCCTATATACATATACCTGTAGAAAAAATTATTTGCTAATGTTGTTTTTTGACTTTTTATCTGCTCATGAGAAAGGTCATTCAAAACTATTTAGGAAGAATTTTTTTTTAAATTCTTAAAAATTTAAATTCGTTCAAAACTATTCTGATTCTGTGGCGTCTGAAGCAGTCATCGAAGCCCTAGCCAAACAGGGTGTTCAAACCCAATACATCAAGATCCTTCATGAGCTGTATTACGGATTCACCACCAGGATCTCACCATTCTACAAAAAAGTGATCATTAATGTGAAAAGGGGTTCGACAGGGTGATACCATTTCACCAAAACTCTTCAGTGCCACCCTCGAGAACATCATGCAACAATTAGAATGGGAAGGAATGGGAGTGAAGATAGATGGTCGGGCAACTACACCACCTCCGCGTCGCTGATGACATTGTTCTAATAACACCAAACGTTAGCCAAGCTGCACAAATGCTGGCTGACTTTGACCGAGAATGTGGAAAGATAGGTCTACAGCTGAATCTAAAGAAAACTATGTTCATGAAGAATGAACTAGTTCCAGAGGCGCCATTCACTCTCAATGGAACAAACATCTCTGAATGCAGCAGTTATGTGTACCTAGGTCGAGAAATCAACATGATGAACGACCTAAAACCTGAGCTGCGCAGGAGGAAGAGAGAGCGCATGGAATGCCTTCAAAGGCATCGAAGAAATAGCTAAAAGGACAAAGAACATCCAGCTCCGGGCACATCTCTTTGACTCCACCGTTCTCCCTGCATTAACATATGCCTCAGAGACCTGGGCCCTAAGAAAGCAGGATGAGAATGCTATTCGGGTCTCCCAGAGAGGAATTGAAAGAGCTATGCTTGGAATATCGCGCCTCACTCAAGTGAGAGAAGGAATCCAGAGTTCTGACCTCCGTTGCTATTCCAGAATCAGGGATGCTGTCTCCTTTGCCAAGGCATCGAAAATCAGATGGGCTGGACATGTAATGCGATTTGGAGACAACCGCTGGACTAGAGCCATTACCGACTGGATCCCACGGGATGTCAAAAGATCACGTGGCCGCCCACCTACAAGATGGTCAGACTTCCTTGTCAAGACCCTGAAGGAACGGTTTGAGGTTCTTCATATTCCTGAATCAACCAGATGCCATTGAGCTATATTGGCACGTTATTGGCACGAAATGTTACTGGCGCCCGCTCGAGCAAATCGATGAATAACGGGATTCAAGTGATGATCAAGTGATCAAGTAGAAAAAATTATTTGCTAATATGTTGTTTTTTGACTTTTTATCTGCTCATGAGAAAGGTCGTTCAAAACTATTTAGGAAGAATTTTTTTTAAATTTTCTTATCAGATGTTAATATTAAATTTTATTCATCTCAAATAAAAAGTTGAGAGGGTATTGTTGGGCTTTTCCCCCCTACCATTCTCTGGAAAACTTGTTTAAAATTGTTGTTATTTCTTAAGTATTAAAAAAAATAGTAGCTAAAAAAATCCCTACCTGAACTTTCCTTTGTGAAAAAGCTTTTAAGCTTTTAAGCTATAGAATTATTGTATTTTTATAATGTCTGTTTTGGTAAATTGTGTTTTTTAGTATTTTAAAGTTGCATTTCACTGTCAAATTTCTTTGCATATTTTCCATTGTATCTACTTCTGCATATTTTTTCTGACATTATCAATGATCCTCTTTTTATTTCTAATATTATAATTTTGTAGCTTCTTTGTTTTCTTCAGTTTCACCCCCATTCTTATGATAGACTTTCTCATTTTTTAACACCTTACAAAAAATAGACTTCTCATTTTAATTATATTTCATTATTTGTCATTTTCTTTTTTAGTGTTTTATCCTTCCTGGTTTGTTCAGTTAAATTTTTTTTTTTCATTTTCTGAAGATAGATAATTTGATTAATAAGTATTTGTTTTTTTGATAGCATAAGCATTTAGGAATATGTAAGATCATCATTGAATGGCTATAACCTGCATGCTAGAATATTTTTATGTAAACTCTAGTATTAAAAATATTTACTGATTTTCATATGATTATGAGTATTTGTCTCTTGAATCATTTTGAAGTTCATTTCATTTCCAAGTACTTATCGTGCGTAAGTTGATTCTTATATGAGACTAATTACATAATTGTAATATCTTCACATTTTTGCCACTTTGTAGTTTGGCATTTGTTTAATTTGAGTAAATTTCTTGTGTTGCATAATGTCTTCAGTTTTTATATGTAGTACTCTTTGTTCATTTGCAAATGTGTATATATATGGTCATATTTTTAATCCTACAATTTAAATCTTATATAATTCATAAATTTTGTCACTTGATTCTTTCATATACTGGAAGGTCTTTTAAAATGTGTACAAGTGGGGCCAGAGCGATAGCCCAGCGGGTAGGGCGTTTGCCTTGCGACGTGGCTGGCCTGTCCCGGCCCGGGTTCGATCCCCAGCATCCCATATGGTCCCCGAGCACTGCCAGGAGTAATTCCTGAGTGCAGAGCCAGGAGTAACCCCTGAGCATCGCCAGGTGTGACCCAAAAAGCAAAAAAAAAAAAAAATGTGTACAAGTGCTTATCAACTTATTTACCTTAAGTTTTGCCATTTTTTGTGTCTTGTTTTTTTTCCCAGAATTTTGACCTTTTGCATAAATTTAGGAAGTTTAAATCTTCCTAACTACAAATTCATCATTAGGAAACTTCCCTTCTTTATTTTTAGTAATGTGTGTTTTATAGGTTTTTTTGGTATTTGTAAATAAGTGTTTTCTTTTATGATAAGTACTTTTATATTAAAGTTTTTCCATTACATTCAGATCTCTGAAGAATTGTGCACAATGTGTTTCTTAAAAGCATCATGTTCTTTTAAGTTAATTGTGAAATCTTTTCTTAAATTGAGATAAATAGGAACATTTGAAATAGTGACCTCTTAATTTACACTTAATATAGGTTCCTACTTACTCATTCCCTTCATTATCTCCTTAGTCGTATATTCTGCTCTGTTAAATTATCAATAAAATTCTCGGACAGAGAGAGAGAGAGTGAGAGAGAGATAGGGGGTGTGTGTGTGTGTGTGTGTGTGTGTGTGTGTGTGTGAGATAGTTTGGTGGTCTCAAGACTTAGTCCTCACTCTGTTTTCAGGAATCATTCCTGGTGAGGCTCTGGGACCATATAGATGCCGTGAATTGAACATGAGTGGTCTGTGTACAAACCCTACCCACTGTACATCTCTCTGGCCCTGGTTAATAGTCCTGTTTTAGTCTTGAATTTTAAATTTTATAGTTTTTGTTGGTATCTCATTGCTAAATTTTCTGTTTTTCTCCCTAATACCTTTAAAACACGTGACTAAGATTTTATAATGCCAATTACCTCTAATACCTGGGCCGCAGTAGCACTGTATTTCTCATTTTTCTAAATTGTGTGGCATTTTATCTTATCTCCTGGTATGCTACATGATGTAGCATGTAATATCTGACATTGAGTGCAAAAATTTTGAAGATAATTTGAGGCCCTGAATATTGGTACTTACCTCCAGAGAATTTGTTTTGCTTTTGGGGGACAGTTGGTGGGGGAAATTACTTAAGTTCAGTTAATGGTGGAGTGAATTGGAAACTAGATTACAGATGTGAGGGTAAATTAATATTCCCCTTTACCCAAGCTCTAATTCTTCAGTCTCAGCTGAAGAATAGTATTTTCCTATAATAGTATTACCAAGAATAATATTCACTGTATCACTGTATCACTGTCTTCCCGTTTCATCATCAATTTGCTCGGCGGGCACCAGTAACATCTCCATATGTCCTGTCTCATGCTAGTAGAGCCCAAGGACATCTGCTTGCCCAGGAACATAAAGAGCCTCAAACCATTACATCAGATCATGGGAATGAGCTCTATAATTGTTACTGGTATTTGGCATATCAAATATGACACGGGAGGCTTGCCAGGCTCTGCCATGCGGGTGGCATACTCTTGTAGTCATCTCTAAATCCAGCATTTATTGATGAGCCCCAAGCGTCAGCAAAGCAGCGTGAGTTGGGCTGTAATAGGCTCTTCTGCTGGGTGGAGTTCTGATGAGAGGGACGTCCGGATGTGGAAAATGGCGGCTCTCATTGAGTGGGGGGGTCGTCTGGCTTGTTGGCGAGGCTCTGCTGGGGTGGCAGGCCAGGGCTAGAACCCGCCATCCCTCCCTTGTTATTTAGTTTTGGTACTCAATTTGGAGCTGTCTTCTTGTTTTGCCCTGCATATAACTCTGTTCCCCAAGATGTAGAAAATGTCAGTGTTTCTGTGTGTAAGTATATGTGTGTATTTGTGTGTGTGAGAGAGAGAGAAAGAGAGAGAGAAAGAGACATGAAGAATTGAACTGGGCCTCAATATCTGCAAGACATGCATTTATAGCACCACATCTCCAACCCCAGACTCTTTAATTGCAATGTGAGAATTAACAGTTGCTTGGAGGGGAAAATGTGGTACAAGGTGCTGGGTGTGTGCCATTATTCTTCCATTTTCTACTTCCTCTCCAGAATCTCTCCTATGTCCTCATGCCTGAGTAGTTCCCTGATGCTCTCAAATGAAAGTTTCCGATGCATGTTTTCTCAGTAGTGCTAGTTATTCTCAATGGGAGTGTCGGTCTACAATCAGTTAGTCTGCCTGACTTGTCAAATTACTCACACTTAGCAGATCTTGAAGTGAAAGCTAAACAATTAAATAATTGACCACATAAAAAGAAATCTACTCCCAAAACACTCTCTCCATGGTCTGTCTAACCATAAAACTAAGTTTCTAATCTCAGGCCCCTAGTCCATGGTTCAGTCTTAAGTAATTGTCAGACACTCTGGTAGCAAAGCATTAATCTTAAGGGAAAATTTTCTTAAAGAACACTTGAATTTTCTTTTATTGAAGAGGGGGTACCAGAGGCTTCAGCTGCTTTTCATAGGAATATCTGTGTTGGCAGAATAGAAGTGGTAAAGTTCATGGTGTCTGACTTTCAGTGATACCGTGGAGGCTCTGCTCACAAGACAGACCATTTTACCTCTCAGTCTTCCTCTTCATCTGTGACTCTTGCATTCTCCGGTACATTTTTAGTTTAGTTGCCTTCCTCATATGAACTCCTAAAATTTTGCAATAAACTGCTAAAATTAAATAAGTGATACTGTCCACCAACTGGACTAGTTCAAAGGATTTTTAGAAATTGATAATGTTGTATCTAATGATGGTTAAGAGAAAACACAGGTAAATTTATTATATTTCCTGTTATAAATCAAGTACCCAAAATGTTATGCAGATGGGGAATTTAAAAATGTAAAATGGAGTCATTTATAACTGATCATTTATAACTTGATCTGGTGAAACTCATTGAACTTAACTTATTTTAGTCTTGAATTAAACAAACAGGGCGAAAATACTATTCATTTCACAATGTTGTTGCAAAGATTGTTTGAAAAAATACACAGAATTACAATTATTTTTCAGATTTCACAATAGGTTAAAAGTAAAACGATTATCCTAAAGATAAATTAATATGAAATTCTTTGTAAAATGACTGTTTGAAACTTTCACTGCTTTTTCATATTATATTAGAGTCCCCTTTTTTTCTCCTCTAAGAAAAATCTCTTACCCTAACTTGACTAGATAGTTTCTCATAATTGTATAGTGTCTGCTTTTATTAGATTGGAAGTTAATCAACAGAAGAGATATTACAGGAAGAAGAGTAACTAAAATCACTTTCTTAAATGCAGACATGAAGGTCACTAGGAATAACGGTATGGAACCATTAGATCTGGTGACAAGAGAGTGTCTCCTGATTTCTAGAGTGGAGGGATGTCACTGCAGACTATGCTCTAAGGTTACAGAGATGGAGGAATTAGTTGCTGCTTCCTACTGTAGGTCT
This sequence comes from Cryptotis parvus, assembly GCA_021461705.1. Classification (NCBI taxonomy): domain Eukaryota; kingdom Metazoa; phylum Chordata; class Mammalia; order Eulipotyphla; family Soricidae; genus Cryptotis; species Cryptotis parvus. The sequence goes on along the minus strand of JAJIBD010001374.1, from coordinate 33,549 downwards.
CAAACCCCATGGTGTCTGTGAGGAGAAAAGTGCATCAGGACATGACTGGAGGAAGTCTTGTGATTTCAGGACCTGGTCCCCTTTCTTTGGAGCTGTCTTCTGGTGTTCACTGACTTCTGCTTTTCCTCTATCACTTTCTACCTTCACAACTTTTACCTCCGTGTTTTGACAATACCCATGAGTTTTGAGTGGCCACGGAATTTCTGATGGAAGTGTGATAATTATTTTTAATTTTGAAAATCTAACGCACTTTCAATTTAAAATTCTGATGAAACCGAATTACATTTACATCCCATGTTGAACAGAGGTTTGTATGTCACGTATTTTGTTTACGTGCCTTGTTAACCTGAATAATAGTTTAAAACACACTGAATTCCAGTACTGTGTTGAGTAGAAGCAGTGATAGTGGGCAGCCTTGTCATGTTCCCTACCTTAAGAGGAAGTCATATAGTTTTTCTCCATTAAGAATAATGCTTGCTGTTGGTTTGCGGTAGATGGCTTTGACAATATTGAGGAAAGTTCCTCCAATTCCCATTTTGTGGAGAGTTTTTATCATGAACGGGTAGTGAATCTTGTCAAACACTTTCTCTGCATCTATTTATATGATCATATAGTTTTTATGTTTTCTTTTATTGATATGTTGTATTATGTTGATTGACTTTTTTTTTTTAAATGTTGAACCATCCTTGATTTCCAGGATGAATCCTACTTGGTCATGGTGTATGATCGTTTTGATGAGCCTTTGATTCTGTTTGCTAGTATTTTGTTGAATATTTTTGCATCTATATTCATCATGGATATTGGCCTATAATTTTCTTTTTTTTTGTGATGGCTTAGTGTGATTTGAGTAACAGGGTGATATGGGCCTCTTAGAAACTGTTTGGGAGTGTTTCTGTTTCTTCAATTTCTTGGAAGTGCTTAAAAAAGGACTGGAAATAGGTCCTCTGTAAAGTTTTGGAAGAACTCACTAGCGAATTCATCTGGGCCTGGGCTTTTATGTTTGGGAAGTCTTTTTGAATATCATTTTAATTACCTCAGGGAGGGGGCTGACAGTCTTGTTTAAGTATTCCAGCTCTTCTTGGTTCAGACTTGGGAGTTTATAGGAATCCAGGACTCTGTCCATTTCCTCTAGGTTCTCTTGTTTCGTGGCATGCAGATTCTAAAAGCAATCTCTGATGATTCTTGAATTTCTGTGGTTTCTGTTGTGATGTCCCCCGTCCCCCTTCTCATTTCTGATTCTATTTATTAGGGTTCTCTCTCTCCCTTTCTTTCTGAGTCTTGTAAATGGTTTGTACTGGCCATAGCAATTAGGGAAGAGAAATAAAGGGCATACAGATAGGAAGAGAAGAAGCCAAAATATCATTATTTGCAGATGTCATACCATATTTAGAGGACCCTAGCTCTCTACCAAAAGCACCTAGAAACAATAGATAGGTGTAGTAGAGTGGCAGGTTATAAAATAAATACCAAAAATTATGTGGCTTTCCTATATGCAAATAATGAAAGAGAACAACGTGATGATAAAAAAATCCAGAGGGTAGGAGTGATAGCACAGCTGGTAGGGTGTTTGCCTTGCATGCCACCAGCCCAAGTTTGATTGTCGGCATCCCATATGCTCCCCCAAGCACCACAAGGAGTAATTTCTGACTGCAGAGCCAGGGGTAACCCTTGAGCATTGCAGGCTGTGACCCAAATAAGCAAAAAAATATCCCGTTCACAATCATGCCTCAGAAAATCAAGTACCTCGGAAGTAGCTTAACTTGGACATAAAGCACCTGTACAAAGAAAACTGCAAAGCACTGTTTCAAAAATAAGAGAGGACACAAGGAAATGGAAACACATTCCCTGCTCATGGATTGGGAGAATAAATATTTTAAAATGTCAATATTCCCTAAAGCATTAAGATTCAATACAGTGCACTTTACACCATAGAGACTGGCATCATAAAATTTGCCTATAAATGGATGGACATGGAGAAGATTATGTTGAGTGAAATTAGCCAGAAGGAGAGAGACAGATACAGAATGACTGCATTTATTTGCATGGCATAAATATATATATATATATATATATACATATTATGATACCAATATCCAAGGTCAAGTGAAACATATATCAGGAGGTCTTGTCAAAAGTGGAAATTATCACAAACGTGTGGGAGTCAGAGATTAGGTAAGACAGAAAATGGAACAGTGTGCTAATAATTGTCGAGGGTACTAATGCCAACCTAGAACTGAGCATTAAATAGAGGCAAAAGGATACACATGCCAACCTTTTTAATGTATGTTCTGTAATCCATAGTCTGGAGGGAAGGAAAAGAGAAAGAGAGAGAAAGGGAAAGAAATAAAGAACCTGCCATGGAGGTGGGCTGGGGAAGGGGGAGGGAACCGGGGACGTTGGTGGTGGGAGATTGGCACTGGTGGAGGGACGGGTGCTAGAACACTGTATGACCAAAACCCAAATATGAACTTTTTAATTGTATATCTTTTTATTTGTATATCTCATGGTGGTATAATAAAATACTTAAAAAATGTCAATATTCCCTAAAGCATTAAGATTCAATACAGTGCACTTTACACCATAGAGACTGGCACATATTCAAAAGAGTAAGAACAACAAGTGCTGGCACGGATGGGGAAAAGGGGACACTCATCCATTGTTGGTGGGAATGCTGGCTGGTACAGCCTTTCTGGAAAAACAATATGGACATTCCTCCAAAGACTAGAAATTGAACTCCCATTTGACCCAGCCATACCACTCCTGGGAATCTACTCTGGGAAACCAAAAATATGCAGCGGAAACACCATCCCTACTTTTATGTTCATAGCAGCATTATTCACTATAGGCAGAATCTGGAAGCAACCAGGGTGCCCGAAAATCGATGACTGGATAAAGAAGCTTTGGTACATCTACACAATGGAATACTATGCAGCTGTTAGGAAAAATGAAGTTATAAAATTTGCCTATAAATGGATGGACATGGAGAAGATTATGTTGAGTGAAATTAGCCAGAAGGAGAGAGACAGATACAGAATGACTGCATTTATTTGCATAACATAAATATGTATGTACATATTATGATACCAATATCCAAGGTCAAGTGAAACATATATCAGGAGGTCTTGTCAAAGGTGGAAATTATCCCAAACGTGTGGGAGTCAGAGGCTAGGTAAGACATAAAATGGAACAGTGTGCTAACAATTTTCGAAAATGCTAATACCAACCTAAAACTGAGCATTAAATAGAGGAAAAAAGATACACATGACAATCCTTTAATGTATGTTCTGTAATCCATAGTCTGGAAGGGAAGGAAAAGAGAAAGAGAGAGAAAGGGAAAGAAATAAAGAACCTGCCATGGAGGAGAGCTGGGGGAGTGGGGAGGGAACCGGGACGTTGGTGGTGGGAGATGGGCACTGGTGGCAGGATGGTTGCTGGAACACTGTATGACCAAAACCCAAATATGAACTTTTTAATTGTATATCTTTGTAATTGTAAAAATAAAAATAAAAAACGATTCAATGCCGTGCCTATAAAGATACCCCATGACATTTTTCAAAGAAGTTGACTAAACACTCTTGAAATTCATATGGAACAATAAACGCCCATGAACAGCTAAAGCAATCTTTGGGAAAAGAAGATGGATGCATCACCTTTCCCAACTTCAAACTGTACTAGAAAGTAGTAAAAATTAATTAAAACAGCATGGTATTAGAGTAAAAACAGACCTGGGAACCTATGGAATAGAGGTGAGTATCCTGACACACATCCTCAAATATATGACCATATAATCTTTGATAAGTAGCAGAAATTGTGAAGAAGAACAAGAAGAGCCTCTTCAACAAGTTGTGCTGCAAAATATTGGGCAGCTACATGAAAAAAAATGAACTTAGAGCTCTGTATAATGCCATGCACAAAAGTCAGATCAAACTGGATTGAAGATCTCAATCACTGTATCACTTGTATCACTTGTCTTCCTATTTTTCAACGATTTACTTGAGAAGATACCAGTAATGACTCCATTCTTTGGGAATGAGGTCCATTATTGTTACTATTTTTGGCATATCGAATACACCACAGGTAGCTTGCCAGGCTCTGCCATGGCACAGGGTTCATCCCAGGGGCCCAGTATTTTTTCTATGTTAGACCATCATCCCCATCTAGGGCCCATGGGGCAGAGCCCTGGAGGGTGGAGACAAGCCTGTCTCCTGTCTGCCACCTGCTGATGCAGCCGGGCAGGCAGCCACACCTGCAACACTTTGAGGGCCAGGATCTCAATATCAGACCTGAATTCATAAAGTTCATTGAAGGAAACATAGGAAAAGTTCTCTACGATGTTGAAGCTAAAAGCACCTTTAAAGATGAAACACCACTTACAAAACAATTGGAAGCATTTTGTACCCTGCCACTCTACTGTAGTTATCTATTGTTTCTTTGAGCTTTTAGGTAGAGAGTTTAGGGTTTTCTAGCTAAACTATCATGTCATCTTCAAATAGAGATAGTTTGACTTCCTTGCCTATCTGGAAGCCCTTAATTTCTTTTTCTTTCCTGATTGCTATGGCAAGAACTTCAGTTCTATGTGGAACAGAAGTGGTGAGAGTTGACATCCTTTTCTTTGTCCCTAATCTTAGGGGTAAGGCTTTCCGGTTTTTCCCCATTGAGAAAGATGCTCACTGTGGGCTTTTGGTAGATGGCTTTGACTATATTGAGGTAGGTTACTTCCCCATTTTATTGAGAGTTTTTATCATTAACTGGTGTTGCATCTTTTCAAATGCTTTCTCTGCATCTATTGATATGATCATATGGTTTTTTATGTTTTCTCTTATTGATGTGGGTGTATTATGTTGATTGACTTGCGAATGTTGAACCATCTTGCATTCTATGGATGAATCTTACTTGGTCATGATGTACAATCTTTCTGATGAGTCTTTGGGTTCTGTTTCGCTAGTATTTTGTTGAAGATCTTAGCATCTGTGTGCATCAGGGAGATTGTGCTGTAGTTTTATTCTTTTCTGATGTCTCTGTCTGATTTGGATATCAGGTTGATTTGTGCCTCATAAAGCTATTTGGGAGTGTTTCTGTTAAAGACCTACTGGCTGTAGGTCTTTAAAGATTTGGAAGAATTCACTGGTGAATCAATCTGGACCTGGGCTTTTGTGTTTGGGCAGACTTTTTAATTACTGTTTCAATCTCCTTGATGGTGACAGGCTTATTCAGGTATTGAAGCACATCTTGTTTCAGTCATGGCATACTATAGGACTTTAGGAATTTGTCCGTTTCTTCCAGGTTCTCTTGTTTCATGGCATGAAAACTCTCAAAGTAATCTTAATAATATTTTGAATTTCTGTGGCTTCTGTCATGATGTCCCTCTTTTAATTTCTGATTCTATTTACTTGGGTTCTCTCCCTTTCGTTATGAGTCCTGCAAGTGGCTTGTCGATCTTGTTTATCTTTTCAAAGAACCAGCTCTTGGCTTCATTAATTTTGGATTGTTTTTTGGGATTCCAGCTCATTGATTTCCACTCTAAGTTTAATTATTTCCTTCATCCTCCCTGAGTTTGGCTCCCTTTATTGGTATTTTTTCTAAGATTTTGAGCTGTGAAATCAGGTTGTTTATGTGGGCCCTTTCTTCTCTGATGAAAGCTTGCAAAGCTATGAATTTCCTCTTAATACTGCTATCACTGTATCCCACAAGTTTTTATAGTTAGTGTCTTCATTTTCATTTGTTTCCAGGAATCTTTCGATTTCTCCTTTGATCTCTTCTTTGACCCATAGGTTGGTTCAGCAGTGAGCTGTCCAGTTTCCAGGTGTTTGACTTGACTCCCTGTTTTTATGTGTGGTTAACTTTCATTTTCAGTACATTATGGTCTAAAAAGGTAAACATATGAGACTACATGAAACTAAAAAGCTTCTTAACCTCAAAAGAAATGGTGACCAAGATACAAAGACAACCCACAGTGTGGGAAAGAATATTCACCCAATATCCATATGATAATGGGTTAATATAAATGATATATCAGTAACTGGAAAAACTTTACAAAAAGAAAACAGCCAACCCTATCAAAAATGGGAAGAAGAAATGAACAGAAGCTTTGTCAAAGAAGAAATTCAAATGACCAAAAGGTATAGGAAAAATGCTCACCATTACTAATTATTAGGAGATGCAAATCAAAAACAATAGGTATCATCTCATACCACAGAAACTGGTACACATGCAAAAGAGCAAGAACAAACAATGCTGACATGGATGCAGGGAAAAAGGGACTCATCCGTTGCTGGTGGGAATGTCAAATGTTGCAGCCATTTTGGAGAAATATATGGATATTCCTCCAAACTAGAAATTGAACTCCCATTTGACCCAGCCATACCATTCCTGGGTATATATCCGGGGAGACCAAAAACACATAGCAGAAACACCACCAACACGTCTATGTTCATAGCAGCACTATTCACAATAGCCAGAATCTGGGAACAACCAGAGAGCCCAAGAACAGATGACTGGATTAAGAAACTTTGGTACATCTACACATTGGAATACTATGCAGTTGTTTGGAAAAAACTAAGTTCTGAAATTTGCCTATAAATGAATGGACAGGGAGAGTATCATGTTGAGTAAAATTAGCCAGAGTGAAAAGGACAGGTATAGAATGATTGCATTCATTGGCAATCATTATTATGATATTAATATCCAAGATGAGGGAAAAGATATCAAGAGGTTTTGTGAATGGGTGAAATCTACTGAAAGTGTGTGGGAGTCAGAGATTTGGTAAAGGGACCAATGTGCTAATAATTGTTGGAAATGGTAATAAAAGCCTAGAATTGAGCATTGAAGTTAGGCAAAGGGATAAACATGATAAACCCTAAATGTATGTATGTAAACCGCAATGTGTAAGAGAAGGGAGAGAGGGAGAGAGAGAGAAGAAACAAAGTACCTGCCATGGAGGAAGGCTGGGGGGGAGGGTGGAGGGAGTCAGGGGACTTTGGTGTTGGGAAATATGCACTGGTGGAAGGATGGTTATTGGAACACTGTATGACTGAAATCTAATCATGAGCAGTTTCATAATTGTTATCTCACAGTGGTATAATAAAATTAATAAAAGCAGATTGGATGAAAACAGCAGTGATAATTGCCATTCACCAAGTATACTTTGTTTATTAATGTCTTTAATTTCATTTCTCATGTTTTATTTTTCATACTAACATTTTATATCTCTATTATCTATTGTATTTTTTGAGGCCACACCGGGTGGTTCTCAGGATTTATTCCTTACTTTGTATTCAGGGGATTACCCCAGGTGGGGTTTAAAGAGACATATAGGATGCCAGGGATTGAACCCAGGTTGACTGCCTGCAAAGCAAGTATGCTGCCTGCTGTACTATTGCTGTAGTCCCGTCATTATCCATTTTAAAGAAGACCGAAGACCAAGGTCATGGTTAAAACTGAGGCTTAGGCTGTGACTGAAGTTCCCACTTCAGCACCACAAACTTGGGCTTCCAACGGTGCTCCATGAAGGATTCAGTATAGAGGCAGTGGTTATGCATGACAACATGTGGATGGAAGAATTAATATGATCCCTGTACTTTGTTCAGCATGCGACTTGGAAGGAAGATAAGGAAAATTGAAGCTCAAAAGGCAAATAATTTTCTTATGATCTTAAAAGCAATAAATTATTTTTAATCCAATATTTTTATTAAGCAAACATATTGTTCTTGGAGGCTGGAGTAACAGTACTGTGACTAGCTGCTTGCTTTGTATGGGGCTGAGAATGTTTTAATCCTCATATATATGTACTATATATATATATTGTATTCTTTACTAATGCATTACTATTTCTTCTAAGTACTTTCTCCAACAAGTTGTGGGGTTGGGTAGGGGTAGAGGTGGAGACTGCCTTTAGTAAGTGCCATATAATGGTTTCATATGGCATATATGATGGGTGGTTGAATTAGCAGTAGATTTTCAATTTTATAAATAGTTAATGCTTTATTACCATATGAATTTTTCTCAACTAATAATCTAACGTTGAAACTATGCTTTGAGAATCTCAATATAATATAAAGGTATATGATATGCTGGAGATAGTGATATAATGCTTTTTCTCTCTCTTGTTCTTCCTTCTCTTACACACTGTGGATTACAATACATATATGTAGGGGGTTATTATGTCTGTTTTTATGTATTCAGTGCTTCAGTGCTCAGTTCTAGGCTGGTATTATCACTTTCGACAATTATTAGCACACTGTTCCCTTCTCCATCTTACCTACCCTCTGACTCCCACATGTTTATGGTAGATTCCACCTTTGACAAGACCACCACCCTATAGGAAACCTAGTGTTCTTTGTGTTTCAGTGGGCCTGTGACAAGTCCTGAGAGACCCCAGGACTTGACCTTGCTCTTCTTGTATATTAAAGTTGCCTCTCTAGTTTCTAATTCCTGCCTCTCAATATGTGATTTACCTGGGATGAAAAATGGGCTGAGGATTGGAAAGAGAAAATGACTGACTACCTGGGTATCCTGGCCATATGTATACAAAACATTCAGCATGTGTCTGATGACAAACTTTTAAATAATATGATATGTCTGAATAAAGATACCACATTCAGGACTACTACATTTTGGTAAAATATGGTTTTGCCAGTGATAGTAAGAGAACCAAGAGTCAAGAATCTGAGAAGAGGTTAATTAAGAATGAGGAACAATTTTACTCACAGAAAATTGACCCTTTTGTATTCCTTTACCATTCTCCCTTTTATCATTCTCATTTCACTGACTGGTAAATGGAGTGAAACTTAATATTATGTGGGAATGACCATGCCAATCACCCTTCCTCCCACTCCTCTGTCTCTCTGTCCCCATATCTCTCTCTGTCCCTGTCTCTCTCTCCCCCATATACATATATGCATATGCATGCACACATGCCCTCCCCACACAAACAAAACAACACACACACACCCCATGGACATGTCATCTCCTTTCCTGGATGCCTCAGAAATCTACTAACTAGTTTTTCCATTTATCATGAAAACCCCAAAGTGAAATTGTGGGTTGAAAAAAATTACAGCTTCCAAGCCAAAGTCGCCTTATTTTATCAAGCAACCATGATGTCATGGACTTACCTTTAATGCAGTCAAGCGAATAATGTGTACTGAGCTTTCTATCATGTACCATTATAATTAGCTCTGTCAGGTCTTAGCCCTGCAACCCTCATGCAGATAATATGATAATATGTCTTCATAACCAAGTGACCTTACATGCACAATATTTCTCCCCTTATGAAGATTGCATGTCAATAAAGTAATTGAGTCTCAGAGGCTGCAGCGAGGGAAGATTTAGATGATTGGACGTGCAGAGCAGTGATGTATGACCATTATTATTCCTCTTGTCAGGGAGGTGCGTGCAGAGCGAGGATGGCCAGGAGATGACAGGGCTGATGGGTTGCGTTTCATTAAAAAAAATATTGCTGTTAATCACCACTCTATTCTTTTCAAAGTCACTGAAGAAAGCAGCTCTTTTTTTCCTTTTTAGTTTGTGATGGAGCAACCCAAATACGAACATGTTGTGAGATTTCTGGCTTTGGTCCCTGGAAAAGCATCTTTTTTATTTTCCTTTGTGAAGAGGGTGGATCATGACTAATGAACCGATAGCAGCAGTGTATGGGCAGGAGCCACTGGACTGCCCAGTCTAGGGCTCTTTGGGTTTCCCTTACAGAAGGATTCCCTATTGAGATGGAAGCACTCTTCTCTCTGGGCTGGGACAAGCTTATGAGATTTATAAAAAGAAAGCAAATGTGAGAGAACCGACTTGGAGACAGCTATTTTTACTTGAATTAATTTGTTTGGACAGTTTTAACACTTGGAACATTTATATTTCCATACTTTAAAAAAGCAAACATGCTGCTTCTCTAGCTGTAAATTTATCTTATGATATCATAACAGCTGGAGACTGGTAGCCTAGTAGAATTTTGTTTCATATTTAAACAGCTTGAGAAATATGTGGGAAACAAGGTATAGTTTTCCTTATCTACATGTGTATTTTCCTTTCCCTTCTGTATTATGCTACTTTAGGCAACTTGGCAGAACCCAGCATTGTTCATTTTGCTTCCTAGCAAATACTTTTTCTATAAAAACTGAGAACATTCTGGAACTCCTTCTGGGGCATGTGGGGAGATGAAAGTCAATGAGAATCCTTCTAAGAGGGAGAATATAAACAACAAAAACATCTTTTGTTGACAAAGGGTCTTCTGAAGTCTTTAAATCTTAGTTCATACGTAATTGACTAAGAGTTAACAGCCTGATAGAAAAGAAGCTGATGATATCACTTTTTAGACATAGGATTAACCTTATGATTTATGGTGTAAAATTAGCCATGGCAGCCTCTTATTACAGGTCTGAGTGATTTCTCTAGTCCAGAAAGAGAATGGTGGAGAAGTTAGAGCAGGGTTTCTGGGTCTTGTCAAAGCCTGCTCTATCCTCCTAGCAAGTTATAGTGGATATTTTAGGAGTACAGGATGTTATTTTCTTTTACTGTCTCTTCCCTGATAAACAACTTACCTAATACACATAAATGACTTGATGAAGCTTGTATGTTCAGAGGCATAGTTAACTCATGGATGACCCAGGAGTGGTGGCTATAACACAGTTTCAAAGCTAATCACTAAGTGATTTCAGCTCCTTGTTGTCTTGTATTCAAAACATATCACTTCTGCAATAGAGACTATGTCCATTTTTCCATTTGAACTGTCTCCTCCTAATGAATTAAAAATGACAAAGTAAATTTTAGAGTCACTAGGAATGTTGATTTCAAGAGTCTTGTCACTTGTCACTTGTCTTCCTGTTGTTCATTGATTTGCTTGAGCAGGTGCCAGTAACGTCTCCATTCATTGGGAAGGAGGCTCATTATTTTTACTGTTTTATCATATTGAATACACCATGGGTAGCTTGCCAGTTTCTGTCATGGCTCTGTGTTCATCTCAGGGGGCTCAGTTTTCTTCTATGTCAGACCATCAACCATCCAGGGCCCACGGGGCAGAGTCCTGGGTGTAGACAAGTCTGTCTCCTATCTGCCACCTGCCAATACAGTCGGTTGCAGCCACACCTGCAACCTTGAGGGGCAGAATGACTTTTATATTTTATTTTGGAAAATTTTGAAAGAACTCTAGGTGATTTGCTTCCCAACTCTTCTAGCAGATTACAAGAACTCTTCAGAGATCTTGTCAGCCTTGGAGTAGTGCAGAGTTTGGTACAGAGAATGGCAGTATCCAGCAGCCTCACCTTCATTTACCTGGTAGAGCCTCTGAGTGGTGTTCTTTGTGGTGCTTAGAGGACTATATGGGATGACAAGAATTTAACCCTGATCGGTCATGTGCCAGGCAAGTGCCTTACCCACTCTACTGTCTCTCCAGTCCAAGCTCCTCTCTTACGCAGTTCAATAGTGTATCTTCAAGGAAGGCAGCTATATTTCAACTTCACTATTATTATTATTACTATTATTATTTTTATTGAAAGAAAATAGCATTCCATGTCTTCTTTGGAATTACCTCCCTTAGATAAACCAGGCTCTTGAAAGCAACATAAGTAAATAAAGAAATAAACACTGAGGTGAGATCACTGTGTAGGCAAGAGTCTCGGCCTGGAATTGGGGTTTCCAGTGAGTGGTGACAGGGATGTTGAGAGTCTGCTGTTGGGGTGAGGGGAAGGCCTGGAGGACAAAGAGCTAGGGAAAGGGAGCAGGCCGGGAATGGAGCCCAGAGCTCCGGAAGACTCAGTCCCCAGGTGGTGGGCCCTGGGCCCTAGCAGTCAGGACATTAATTGCTTTTGTCTGTGACCTGGGGGGTCTCCAGGATGGAGCTGGTGGTGGGGTTGGGGGTGGGGGTTGATGAGGGAGAAGGAAGAAAGGCATGAGAGCAGCATTGGGAGAATTTCAAGAGTCTATCCCTATTAATTTGTTCATATCAAAATTTTTTGGTGTCAAATGTTTTATTATTTGTTTTTGGTTTGGGGTCTCTGTTCTTATTTTTTTCTTTTTTAGATTTTTTTTAAAATATTTTATTATACCACCGTGAGATATACAATTACAAAGATGTTCATATCAAAACTTTTTAAGTGTGAGCCAGAGCAATAGGACAATGGTTAAGACACTTGCTTTGCATGCAGCTGAGCCAAGTTTGATCTCCAGCACCACATCTGGTCTCTAAGTTCTGACAGGGTTATCGCTGAGGCCAGAGTCAGAAATAAGTTCTGAGCACTGCTGGATGTGGCACACGAAAAGAAGAAAATGTTTTTACGAGTGACTTTCATCTCTTTAACAAAGCCTTGGTTGCTGGATAATCACAGGCACACACATGCACACACATATGTACATGCACACACACAGCTCTCTCTAGGAGAACATATTAATCTGCTATCAGTAATTGACAGATGAGTGAGAAAATAATGATCTAGGTGTTTTATGAATATTGCAAGAGGGAGAAGCATGTCTCTTCGAATATATATGACTGAGGTGGAATAATATGGAAGACACAGTTGCAGCAAGGGCCGAAACTAGGAGCTTTGTGCAGTTGAAAAAGAATCATTGCTCATTTCAGTTTTCTTGACCTCTTGCAGATCTTAATTTTCTTCTCCAACTTATCAACTTCCATTTTGCCTGGGAATAATGTTAAAAGCATAGACTTTGGTCAAACAATGTGTTTTCAAATCCCAGCTCTTCTGTTTACCAAACTGGGACTTGAGAAAAGGTTTCTACTTTCTGTGGATTTTATTTTCTTATTGTCAAAATGGAAGATACTTATGTCTTTCTTTAGAGCTAGTATGAATATAACATTATTAGAACTTTGGCAAAGTTTTAGAAATATTATGAATTCCAATTACTGTTGACTGGGGATGAATGTTTTATATTTGTTAGTGGTAGTGACCACAAAGACAAAGAGATAACAGCTCCTATGTATATCAAATAGATTGTAAATATTTCTGTTAATAATTTCCTTCCATAAAACTCGAGTCCAAGCTAATTCTTTTCAAACATCTTCCCCATGTAGCTCTATTTTAAGTTGAATATTTGAAAAATTATATGTCAAATTTTTTGAACTGCTGTAAGTGAATTGTTCAGTTTCCTGCTCACACACTTTTACTTTATATATGCCAAGTCTCCACATACTTCCCGAGGGCTCTAAGGCCAGTGTGAACAAAGAGATGACATACCCTTGAAAAGAACCAAAAAACAAACTTTTCTAAAATAAACAGTTCTATAAACTGTGCTTATAGAACTTCTGAAGTTCTGCAAAGACTTCTACCTTGATCCTACCCACTCCTACAATCCACAGTCAGTATTTTCCTAAGTGGATGATACTGTTGCCTTCCCCACACCTATCCTATAAGTAGAAGTGTTGGTAGAATCCTTGTGTGTAGTTGGGGTGCATTTTCTGCATATTGGCTTCAAGAAGTTTTACTTACATGGGAGCACTGACTTTCTTTTTATGGAAAGAAGGTCAGAGGCCAATTAAGGTTGGGAACCTCTGACCTAGATGGTCTCTTGAAAAATCGTGGAGCATATACAATATTATCATGGTACTTTTACATCTGTTTGTACCCTGAGTGAATGACAGCCATAAATATAACCACAGACATCCAGAAAGTAGAAACAAATAGATGAATTAGCTTCTAGGAGAGTAAAAGAGGGAGGTGAGGGGAAGAAGTTAATTTTCTCCACTTATTCAAAGAGCAGTAAAAATATTGTAAAAGCACAATATTTTTAAGCAATTCACTGTGAATTAGATATTGAGAACCCAATAGAATTTTGCATTGAGCCTTGACCAATAAAGGAAGATCGGTATCTCCCAGGCACCAGAGCTCTCATGACTGATCTGACCGCTTCATCAATGGACCTGGGTTCCTGCTAATGTGTATCTGGTCTTATGGGCACTCTTCCTAGAATCACCAACACTGCAGCTTGAATTCACTGTTCTTTATTTCCATCTCCTCTTGTATCCTGTCATGTCATGTCAAATCAATGTCATGTGGCAAACTCAGTACCCCCCAAGTACAAAGTTATCTGATTTCAAAATATAGGCTGAAATAAATACAATAATGGGAGCCAGAACTAAGCACAGACCACTTATCAGGCAAGGAAACAGCTAATAAGTATTTTTTAGTGGTTTCCATGAGGCAGGCCCTGGAGTACATTTCCGGGACAGGCAGGTGTAACATGGCCAGTTCAAGGGTCCAGTTACAGACTAGCTTGTGTGATTAGTATTGATGCCTGTCACTTTGTGGCTGCCAAGCTGTTGATTCTGTGTAAGACCAAAGCTCTGGTTATCTGGTAATCAACACTCTTCTCAAGAGCTGTGCAGGGGAAATTGGGGGAAACAGAAATAGCCTTTCCTGAGGACTGACCGAGGCCATGGATCATGTTGCTGGTTTGTAGTTTCCTTTGGCCTGATCCCTAGATTGCTCCAGCCTGTTCTTTACCTGTATTACCAGGTAGCCATTCTCATTTATCACAGAATCAAATTCTCATCCACTTAGTGTAAACCGGCATGACCTCCCTGTCCTGTGCTAAATACAGATGTCACTAGAATGACCTGCACAATGGCACAAGAAATAAGAATGTTTTTGCATATTGAGGCAAAGGTCAATTCATCATCTCTGATAAACTCTAAAATCCATGGTTGGATTTTGCATGCATGATTGATGTTTAAGCATATTAATATCTGTTCAACCTCACTTTTGCTGATCTTTTTAACTCTCTTCAAAAAATAAAATTACACACCTAAAGGATTAGTAATCTAAAGAATAAAACAATAATTTTCTTCCTTGCATACTTTATTGTATTGGTAACTATTACATTCTCGATATTTTTTATAAAAGTTGGTAACTTTTATATCTTATTCTCCAAAGTATTAGTATTCTGATAACAGTGAATTCCAAATATACAGTTCTCTCTTGCCCATGCCCACTTTATAAAAAAGACAGCACTTTGGATTTTAAAGTTTCATCATCTCTCTCCCCTTTTCACACTCCCTTTCCTTTATCTTTGCTCTGTTCTCTCCTATCCCTAGCTATTCCCTGTCTCTCATCCACAACTAGTAAAAAGAATAGGCATGATTTCATTTTACTTTGAAGAATAAATGGAAATTGGGTTTGTAAAGAATGTTTAATAAAGTGTATTTCATACCATCCACCTATTCATCTATCCAACCAACTAACCAACAAATCTTCCAAGAATTTACCATCATCCTAGCACTGACTAGATATACAGGATACAATGAATATGATGAAATCACTATCCTTACCAGAAGTGCTGCCAACACAGTCAGCCATGATCCAGGGGACACATACACATGGACAAGCTGCTGCCGGCTCTCCCTGTGTCAAAGTCTAAGTATACTGATGTATCAGATATACCATCACATTTCATAGAATTAAGTATTGGGCATACAATCACAAGTTGTGGGCACGATGTATGGTCTGTGGGAACATAATGATAATTTCTATATAGTGGGCTCAAATGGCACAGTGGAAATTTAATAATTTCCACTGACTTTCCTCTAAAAATGAGTTCCAACATCCAACAATCAATATAGACTAGATTATTCAGGATATGCTTAGGACAGGCTCAAGCAGAGGTTGATAAAAATTTGAAATAAGTGTTGTTCATAGGTGCAGTGGCATTAGGTGTGGGTTGACTAGTATAAACCACTATGTTCTAGAAACTTAGAAAGTGAATGCAAGAACAGAAATCAGCCAGACTTGCACGTAACAACCCAGAAAAAGTGGCATGACTTTATCAATGCCTTTCCCTTATATGGGCCATGATGGTCAATATAATTAGTGCTGGTTAAGGAAGCAGGCGTGGGGATGGAGGTGGGTGTGAAATGAGGGTTTCTGGTGGTGGTGGGGCATGCTAGTGGTGGGATTGGTGTTGAATGATGAATCTCTGTAACAAGTGAATTGTGAAAAATTTTGTACTTTGTAAATCAAGGTGGTTATATTAAAAAATGTAAAAACCTGGCCATATAAGGGAAAAATAACCAATACAGATGCTGGGTGAGAAGGGATAGATATGACTATATGTATGTCTATATGCATGTTATGTATACTCAAAATGTACATGTGGACATAAAACTTCACATGCACAAAGTGCAGCTGTCATTCAGCCTTAATTAAATGTCTACTAGGATTTGGAGCTTTATATTGATTAATTGGTTAATCCAACAAAATTTAGTATTTGCTAAGAATCAAGTACTGTATTAAATGTTTGTTTATCACTGTATCACTGTCTTCCCGTTCATCATCGATTGGCTCAAAGCGGGCCCCAGTAACATCTCCATATGACCTGGTTCATGCTAGTAGAGCCCAAGGGCATCTGCTTGCTCCAGGAACATAAAGAGCCTCAAATCATTCCATCAGGTCATGGGAATGAGGTCTATAATTGTTACTGGTATTTGGCATATCAAATATGACACGGGAGGCTTGCCAGGCTAACCCATGTGGGTGGCATACTCGTAGTAACCTCTGATCTCCAGCATTTATGTATCACTGTATCACTGTCTTCCCTTTGATTGAGCAAATCAATCATTTTCATTGATTTGCTCAAGTGGGCACCAGTAACATCTCCATAAGTCCTGTCACAAGCAAGTGTAACCCAAGGGCATCTGCTTGCTCCAGGGGCAGGAAGAGCCTCAAACCATTCTTCAGGTCATGGAATTGAGGTCCATAATTGTTACTAGTTTTTGGCATAACAAATAAATAAAAATAATAAAGCATTTATGTATATATGAATGAAAAAATGTAATGAACGTTAAATAAATATAACCTTTACCTATAAAGGACCAAAATAATACATTTACTTGTCTTCCTGTTGTTCATCGATTTGCTCAAGTGGGCACCAGTAACTTCTCCATATGTCCTGTTGCAAGCAAGTGTAGCCCAAGGGCATCTGCTTGCTCCAGGGACAGGAAGAGACTCAAACTATTCCATCAGGTCATGGGAATTAGGTCATAATTGTTAATGGTTTTTGGCATGGCAGACTCAACTCTCCTGTCTTCATTTTTTCTATACTTTCCAGAGCAGACCTTGGTGCACTGGATGGGGCATGGTGGTCATGCAGTGTACATCCATATATGCTGCTTGCATAGCAAGCAATTGAGTGTGGGTGATACAATGCTTGATTTTAAAGCAGTATCTCGGGCCCCTGAGGAAGCATCTGTGTTCAGGAAAAGGACATCCACCGCCATATGCAGCCAGGCAGACCATTCACAGTCTTTAGGAATGAATGGGGCATTCCTAAGTCTGTCTTGGAGATTCATTTTATCTTTGACCATGGGATGTTGACAAATATTCAATAAAGTTGAGTGACCTTCTACAGGTCAGAGCAGGCTTTGTTCTGATTGAGTTTA
The DNA here is from genome assembly GCA_021461705.1 of Cryptotis parvus. Taxonomy (NCBI): domain Eukaryota; kingdom Metazoa; phylum Chordata; class Mammalia; order Eulipotyphla; family Soricidae; genus Cryptotis; species Cryptotis parvus. Next base: position 16,160 of record JAJIBD010001374.1, on the reverse strand, counting down.
GGAAACTCATAAATCTAGTCAAGCCTTGTCTCTGTCAGCAGATGGTGCTTTCTTAGGGTAGAGAACAGCCAGAAGCAGAGTTCAGGTGGAACCTCACATATTCTCTTTCCACACACTACAGTGACTGGTTCCCTCTGCTTCTCTATCTGGGGTCTTCTGGTTGTGAGCACATTTTCCCTCTTTATGAACAAATCTTTGAAATCAAGCCCCATAGACATTTATAACACAAGCACAGAGGCATTTTAATCCTAGTCATGGACTTATAGTCTTGAATTTTCACTATCTGTGGAAATAACTAAAATATAAGCAAGAGTGAGAAGAGCTGACAGCGTTCGAGGCATTGAGCTTTTAACAGTGGAGCAGAAGAGCTGGCCCAGGCGCAGCTGGTCTCATTCTTCTATTCTAAGCACTCACTTAGCAGACCAGATAACACAGGAACATTTTGCAGCTGTTTTTCTTCAAGTTATAGAATTTTAGTGCAACAAAGGAAATTGGAGATTATCTTTACAGATGAGGAAACTGATATACAAAGAAATTAAGTGACTCTTCCAAGGTTAAAGAGATATTTGTTGTCAGAGCCAAGATAAGAGTAAAGTTTCTCTTGCACCTTAGTTATTTTTTCCCCTCCTTTCAGAAAGCTTCCTCCCAGGAAATTATTTAAGACCTGGTGTACTTTGTACAAAGATCTGGACAGATTTCTCTGACCCAGGGCTCTGAGTAAATCATAATCAATAATTTCAAGTGATGTGTCACCAGACATATTGGACAAGATAGGTCAGAACATGTACAGAATTTTGTGGCATTAGCACCAAGCCCCAAAGTCTGACAACGAATGTTAGAAAGAAAAGTCAAGATAATCTTTTCATAAAGCAGAATGGTGCATGTTCTACCTGTCCCTTTATACATTTCTATGCTAGTTTGGACCACCTTCTGTCAGAAAGATCCCTGTATCGAGTCCCGCTTCTGCCAACAAAGACAGAGGTGAACCCTGGGCCAATCCTTTGATAAGTGCTTCCTTATCAGAAGACCTTTGGTTCCTACAATAACAAGGAGGTGAATTCTAATTTTCAGACGAGGAAACTGAGAAGCATGGAAATGATTTGTTAAAATTTGCAGGGTAACCGTCTGTTCCTCATGAGTCTTTGTTTTTCTTGAGTGCAAATAAATGATGTCTTAGATACAATGTGTTTGCACAGACATAATCAAAATGCAAACTTAGTGCTGTAGGCCAGGGGCACCATTTGGCCAATCTGTGCACTTTCTGTTTTGAGCTAAGAATGTCCTTGCTTGGCTAGGAACAGATACACCGTGGGGCAGAGCCAAGTTGGGATTTTCAAGCCAGATTAACATTGAATGAGACTCCCAAAGGCTTAGAGGACCCTCATCAGAGACTCTGTGTTTTATGGTCAGTTGAGCTTTATGACCCAAAAGAATCCATTATTTGTTTTATTTATTGCAGACCTAAAACACTAGGCTTTGCTTTTTCTTCAAACTTCCAATTCTTACTGCATGACAGAATTATTTTTCATTTTTCTTTTTCTCTCAGAGCCTTGGAATCCTGTTAAAAAATTTCTAGTACAAGCATTTGAGGGAGATACCAGTACTCAGTTTGGGCATCTGGGAGAGATAGACAAGCTCTTATTACAGCATGGAGGATGGGGGAGATTACCTGGCCAAGTATCATTTCAGGTTGTGGCAGAAAGAGATTAGCTCCAATTTATCGCCGCTCACATTTTCCTCTTTTTCCCCAGTTTTCTGAGTGTCATGGAAATGATATTTGTGAATCCCACGGGCCTCTCACTGTGGTGTCAGTTTAGAGATCTTCCCAGATACATCTAAATGTGGACATAAAATGTAATGGGAAGAAATTGAAAAAATATCTGTTTCTTGATTCTTTATTACTGTGGAGTTAAGAAAGCTATTTCTCATGCTGTTTCATACATTTGAATCCAAATGTATATGTTAATGTGTATTCTGATAGCTTTGGGATGATTTAGACATGAAGATAACTTTTTTCTCAAAGTTCATCAATATTTAGATATATATTTAGACAATGTTTATGTGCACACCTGCCATAAGTGCATATATTTACTGTCAAAATTGAGTCTAACTTAGCTATGATGGAAGGTAAAAATACATAAGCTTACAGTGAATACTTTGTATTTGAACTCAGCATTTGATTTTAACAATATAAACATGACCAAAATTAATTTGGAGCTGCTTACTCCATTATGATTTTGCCTAAATCAAATTTGAATTTGACAAAGACAAACATACAATTTTATTCTATAGTTCTAAAACTATGTCTTTGGCACAAAGCAGTCCCAGATTTCAGACTTGCAAATGGAATTGCTATTAGCCCCAAACAGAATATTTCTAAAACTGTAGTAGATTTTGTGAGGTAGTTCCCTTTTCTTGATGTTGGGGAAGTCAGACCTATTAGTACTTAGGGTCTGCTCTCAGCTCTGATATTGGGGGTTGCTTCTAGAGGTGCTTGGGGACCATCTAGTGCTGGACATAAAATCATGCACAACCTTTGAGCTGTCATTCCAGCCAAGAGACAGAATATTTAAAAAGAGAGAAATGTGATTTTTAAATATGTAAGCGTGTCCTCCCTGATATTGCTAGTCACTTTACCATTTGGGTTAATTATATTATTTTGTCTGGGTTTGGGGGTGTAATGCTCAATCATAAACTGTGCTGATTCAGAAACACTGTTCTTTCCTAGCACTGCTCAACCTTTAGTGGGAAAAATGGCCCAGATGGAAATATACATCATAAGCTAATTAAAAGAAAGATGTTGTCTCTGAAGTTTAGAAGGAATCCAGTGAGCCCCACAGCTCACACAAACAAGCATAAGCTCGTGTGCCAGTTTGCTCATAAATGCTCCTGAGCAACTCAGGATTCGGTTTATCAGATGTGGAAACAGTAGTCAGAAGTGTTCAATGATCCTCACTGTTGAAATTAGATCCTTTAAGAACTATGACTTGTGAACACACCAGAGAGGTACCAGCAGAGAGGACAGTAGCAGCCATCAATGCCCTGAATCATTGTAGGGTTATGGGGGCGGTGGTGGTGGGGGGGTAGGGAGTTTCTTTAGGAGCTTTCTTCAGACATCCTACTGTCAAATAAATCAGAAGAAGAGCAACTAACGCCATGCCTTCTGAACTATGTCTGGTCAAAAGTCAGCTTCTCTTGAGCAAAGGTCTTTAAGTTAGAGGGGTAAAGAACCCTTTGAGGGGAGGTCTTTAAAAAAAAATTTACCAACTGACCACAAGAATTTCTGATTCACAGGAACTGAAGTAAAGTAGATGAATACACTTCAATATCAAAGGCTTGTCAAGCTCAAGCCATTGAATCTCTAGTTATGGATATGTGTCATTAAACAATTCTGCATACTTCATTAAATAATCCGGCATACTCTGTGAGTCAGTGGTGCCAATGGTGTGAATATCGGTGCATGCTTCACAGAATTAGAAGAAATGGTTAGTCTGAAAAGGCTTCTGGGAAGAAATAAAACCTAAGGAAAGCTCACCGGTCATGTGAAGGAAGATTAGAGGGTTTTTGACTATCATTGGAAATGGAGTTAATTTATAAACAATATATTATTTCTTAAGTAAATCACCTGCTGTAGTCATATTTCAGGTGGCTTAGCAAATGGAAGGTATCTACTCTAACCTCAAATATTATTGTTTCCCTGAAAACAAAATATAGATTTTCATTAGTTTATCTGAGTTCAGTGGGACAGTTTTTTGGCTTTGTAACTAATCTTGAACAGGAAAATTAACTCTCTTAGTCTCATTTCTGTGTCTACAATAGGAAGGTAGTGGTGGGTGATTTCACATCCCTTTTAGCTCCAACATTCCATGTGACCAAGTTAAATGCTTCTCATTATTACATGACTGGAACTAGGCCAGGTCAAATGATGTCCCTTCAAGCATAACCATCAGATATAGCTGAAAGCTGTAAAGATGGATATTGCACTGTTCAACTTATCATCATTAGTCCCCTAGTCATAGAATGGGAATGCACTATAGTTCATATCTGTCATAGTTAGTATTTGGAAGTCTCAAAGCTGGTGAGATTATTCACATATTTATTCTTGTGTACTGCATATGCCATCCAACATCTCCTCTTTATCATGTGTCTATGACAATATATTAAACAAAAAATCTCCATCAGCTGACTCTGACAGAAGTGTATTATTTACAGTGGTGTCAAAATGTGCTGCTTATAATTGACTGGGCTCATAATAGACTCACCTAAAAATCTTTGCTTCTCATATTCTTCTCACTGGGAAATCTACTACTTGTATACTCCTTCCATCGGCAGCTTCTTCATTATTTACAAAGGAGGGCACACAACCCCCACCACATGGTATATGAATTATGCTGGAGACTAACTCTCATTGTGAAAAGGTCTTTCATTCCCTGATTTAGAATTTTGCTTATGGAAATTAAAGCTGAAAAAACAATGTCCAATTTTGAATCAACATAGAATATGCTTCTGCATTTCTCCCCATGCTGTGAAATTGTGTGGAAAATGACTGCAATGGTCTACTTTCTTTCATTTTTTAATCCTTACATTTTCCCATCATTGGTGACTTATTTAGAAAGTTCATGAATCTCTAGATATAATAGTTGTGTATGTGAAATAGGGACACTAATACCTAATTCTAAGGAGTTTTTGTACTATTAGATGATACACATATAGAACTAATTATATGTTAAAAGCTAAAACACACAATCTTAGGCTGAAACAGATTAAATTGAAAGGTTAAAAGTTTGTATGTTTATTATTGACTAAGAAGAACCCCCTTGAGTCTGTCTACCAGGAAGGCCTTTATAGTTAAATTGGGAGTAGTGATGCCTGGTTGACTTGACTCATCCAATGGGGCACAAGCCTGAACTTAAGTGTTACCTTTTAGAGTTCTCTGAAATTATGAATTTCCTCTTCTGCTTTTTGTGGCACACCAGGCTGTTTCAAAAGCTTTCTCCTGGCTCTGCACACAGAGATCACTCATGGCAATGCTTGAAGGAACTATATATGGTGCCAGGGAACAAATTCAGGTTTTCTGCATACAAGGCAAGTGCTGACCCCATTTTACTATCTCACCAACCCCTCTTTCAATCTGTTTATGAAGAGTCACTTGCATTCACAAACATGTGCATGGTTTCTTTTGGAACAAAAATGGTTTTTCTGAGGTTTCATTTATTTTCTCTCCTAGGCTGTAAGTTGCAAAGGTAAAAGGTGATCTAGCTATGTTGCTCCAAACTTATTTATCCAAACTTGTGAAAACTTGGTCCACCAAAAGATCTGCACATGGAATTTATGGCAGTTTTAACAATAATTCTCCAACCCATAGAAGCAACTAATAGTTCCATAAGTAGGTGAATAAGTTTTCTGTGGTACATCTAGTCAGTGTATACTATTCATTACTAAAAGGAAATGAGCTATTAGGCCATGAAAAGACAATGATATACATTAATATATATTAATTAAAATAATCTGAGAGTGACACTTTTGCATGATTGTATGACAATCTGGAGAAAAGCAAAACTATGGGAACAGTTATATTAGTGTTTGCCAGGGATTTAGGATGGGGAGAACGGCAGAAAAGCAGAGATGATTTTCAGGACATTGGAAATTCTCTGCATTGTGTTGGAATAATAAATAAGGGCCAGTGAATGGATTTAGAGGGACTTCATATTTAGGAAGATCAGTGGAAAATACAACTTAAGTACAGGTATATGACTGGTGGAATGGAACAGCTGAAGCAGGCAGCTTTCTCGATATTTATTTTTGAAATAATTGAGTTCAATAAGATTCTTTTTTCCCTGAAGGTTATTCTTTTTTAAAAATATTTTATTATACCACCATGAGATGTACAATTACAAAGATGTTCATAAGATGTTAATATTTGCGTTTCGGTCATACAGTGTTCCAGCACCCAACCCTCCACCAGTGACCATTTCCCACAACCTATGTCTCTGATTCCCTCCCCCGTTCCCTAGCCTGCCTCCATGGCAGGTTCTTTATTTCTTTCTCTTTTTCTTTCTTTCAATCTCTTTCTCTTTTCCTTCCCTTTCAGATTGTGGATTACAATACATACATTAAAAGGCTGTCATATATATCTTTTTGCCTGTATTTAATGCTTAGTTCTAGGTTGGTATTAGCACTTTCGACAATTATTACCACACTGTTCCATTCTCTGTCTTACCTAACCTCTGACTCCCACACATTTGTGATAATTTTCACCTTTGACAAGACCTTCTGATCCCTGTTCCACTTGACCTTGGATATTAGTATCATAATATGTACATATATATGTCATACAAATAAATGCAGTAATTCTATATCTGTCTCTCACCTTCTGACTAGGTTCACTCAACATGATTCTCTCCATGTCCATCCATTTATAGGCAAATTTAATAATTTCCTTTTTTCCTAGCAGCGGCATAGAATTTCATTGTGTAGATATACCAAAGCTTCTTTATCCAGTCATTGATTCTCGGGCACTCTGGTTGTTTCCAGATTCTGGTTATTGTGAATAATGCTGCTATGAACATAAAAGTAGGGATGGTGTTTCTGCTGTGTATTTTTGACTTCCCAGGGTATATTTTCAGGAGTGGTATGGCTGGGTCAAATGGGAGTTCAATTTCTAGTCCATATTGTTTTCCAAGAAGGCTGTACCAGTTGACATTCCCACCAACAATGGAATGAGTGTCCCATTTTCCCCGCATCCACATCAGCATTGTTGTTCTTGCTCTTTTGGATATGTGCCAGTCTTTGTGGTGTAAAATGATATCTCTTTGTAGTTTTGATTTTCATCTCACTGATGATAAATGATGATGAGCAGTTTTTCATATGTCTTTTGTCAATTCAAAATTCTTCCCTTGTGCAAGTCATTTATTCTCCTCATTTTTTTGATGGGGTTGGTTGTTTTCTACTTGTAAGGTTCTAACAGTGCCTGATATATCCTGCATATTAACCCCTTGTCAGATGGGAATTGGGTGAATATTCTTTCCCATTCTGTGTACTGTCTTTGTATCTTGGTCAATGTTTCTTTTGAGGTGCAGAAACTTCTTAGTCTCTTTTTTTTAAGTATTTTATTATACCACCGTGAGATATACAAATAAAAAGATATACAATTAAAAAAGTTCATATTTGGGTTTTGGTCATACAGTGTTTCAGCACCCGGTCCCTCCACCAGTGCCCATCTCCATACAAATAAAAAGATATACAATTATAAAGTTCATATTTGGGTTTTGGTCATACAGTGTTTCCGCACCCGTCCCTCCACCAGTGCCCATCTCCCACCAACAACATCCCCGGTTCCCTCCCCTTCCCCAGCCCTGCTCCATGGCAGGTTCTTTATTTCTTTGCCTTTCTCTCTCTTTCTCTTTTCCTTCCATTCTAGACTATGGATTACAGAACATACATTAAAAGGTTGTCATGTGAATCCTTTTGCCTCTATTTCATGCTCAGTTCTAGGTTGGCATTAGTACCCCTCGACTATTATTAGCACCCTGTTCCATTTTCTGTCTTTCCTAAACTCTGACTCCCACACGTTTGTGATAATTTCCACCTTTGACAAGACCTCCCGATATATGCTTCACTTGACCTTGAATATTGGTATCATAATATGTACATATATATTTATGCCATGCAAATAAATGCAGTCATTCTGTATCTGTCTCTCTCCTTCTGGCTAATTTCGCTCAACATAATCTTCTCCATGTCCATCCATTTATAGGCAAATTTTATAACTTCATTTTTCCTAACAGCTGCATAGTATTCCATTGTGTAGATGTACCAAAGCTTCTTTATCCAGTCATCGATTTTCGGGCACTCTGGTTGCTTCCAGATTCTGGCTATTGTGAATAATGCTGCTATGAACATAAAAGTAGGGGTGGTGTTTCCGCTGGCGTATTTTTGGTTTCCCAGAGTAGATTCCCAGGAGTGGTATGGCTGGGTCAAATGGGAGTTCAATTTCTAGTCTTTGGAGGAATGTCCATATTGTTTTTCAGAAAGGCTGTACCAGCCGGCATTCCAGTCCCATATGTTTATCTTTTCTTCTAGTTGCTTTGTTAGTGGTATTTCACCTTTGAAGATGCCTTTAGCTTCAATGTCGTGGAGGGATTTTCATATACTTTCTTGAGTGTACTTTATGAATTTAAGCCTTATATTGAGATGTTTAATCCATTTTGATCTCATTTTTGTGCATGGTGTTAGACACAGGTCCAAATTCTATTTTTTTTACATGTCACTGCCCAGTTTTCCCAGCACTCCTTGTTGAAGAGGTTTTCCTTACTCCATTTTGGACTCTTTGCACCTTTATCAGATTAATTGACCATATGTTTGAGGCTGGGTGTCAGAATACTCAATCCTATTCCATAGGTCAACATGTCTGTTTTTATTTCAATACCATCTGTTTTAATTACTACTGCCTTGTAGTATCATTGTATCACTATCTTCCCATTCATTATCGATTTGCCTCGTGCACCAGTAACATCTCCATATGTCCTGTCTCATGCAAGTAGAGCCCAAGGGCATCTGCTTGCTCCAGGAACATAAAGAGCCTCAAACCATTCCATCAGGTCATGGGAATGAGGTCTATAATTGTTACTGGTATTTGGCATATCAAATACGACATGGGTAGCTTGCCAGGCTCTGCCGTGCGGGTGGCACACTCTTGTAGTCACCTTTAAATCCAGCATTTATTGATGAACTGTGTGCGGCTGCTTGCGGAGTCTGCAGCAGTATTTTTCAAGTCTGGTCCAGATCTGCTGATCCAGAGAATCACACACATGGGTCAGAGCTGCTACTGGCTCTCCCTGTGCCCAGCCGCTCATGAGGCACCCAGGAGGGATGGCGGGTTCTAGCCCTGGCCCCCACCCCAGCAGAGCCTCGCAACAAGCCAGATGACCCCCACTCCATGAGGGCCGCCATTTTCCACATCTGGACTTCAGACCTGCCTATCACAGCCTGGATCATCGACATCCACCCTGCAGCAGTCTTTTTCAAGTCCGCCCAGGTATGCTTATCCAGAGACTAACTTCTCAGTAATTGATTAAATTTTTTTAGGAAATGTATTTATAAACAACAACAATACTAGGTGGGTTCGACTCAAACAAGTGTGGAGCACCCCCGAGGACACGTGGAGCCGCTGTCCCAGTGGTGGGCAGCGGGATGGGGACGTGCACCTGGAGCGACATGGTATGTGCACCCAGGCACAGGGCATTTCTTTTCTCACTGAGCACTTTTAAAAACAGCACCAGCTCCTGCTGGGACCCCAGGACCAAGGCTGGGAAAAGGGGGCTGACAGCCTCTTCTGAGAATATACCCCCAAACTCAAAGGGATCAGACTACCCCCTAAAAAAACAAAGGTCTGTGAGTCTTTGCAGGGGTGGAGTGAGGGTGTCTGGCCCAGGCTCTTGCAAGGTGCAGGGCTCAGCCTCCACTGCTGAGCCGGCTTCTGAGTGTAGGGAGGATGTGGTGGAGCCCCCAAACCTCACTAGCCCACATGCTGGGAACCGCTCAAAGGACAGAAACATAAATTGGGGGGTCTCTTAACCTTTAACTCATAAGATAAATGACATCAGCTTGGCATAAAAAATCACCGCTTTGTTGAGGCTGGGAGGACGGCTCAGAGGGGCAGAACTCAAGTCTGGCACACCCTGGTGCCCAGGTTAAAAATAAATAATAAAAGAAGACTTGGGGCCAGAGCAATAGCCCAGCGGGTAGGGTGTTTGCCTTGCACGCAGCCCGCCTGCGCCGGCCTGGATTCGATCCCCGGCATCCCATATGGTGCCCTGAGCACTGCCAGGAGTAATTCCTGAGTGCAGAGCCAGGAGTAACTCCTGAGCATTGACAGGTGTGACCCAAAAAGCAAAAAATAAATAATAATAATAATAATAATAATAAAATAATAATAATAAAGACTTTATTGACTTGTGGGACACAATAAGTGACAGTCTCTCAAAGTTACTGAGTTGGGAAAGGTGATCCCAACTTCTTTTCCTGAGGATTGATTTAGCTATCCATGGGTGTTGCAGGACTCCTAAGGGCCGCTGCATCTGCTCTGGATTGCCTCCCGCAGATCACTCCGTAGATAAGGGGGTAGTCTAAATGTGGCAGTTTATCCGACCATGTATGCTGTACTAGCTGGTATAAATATTCTCCCATGCTATCACAATCATCGTGGGACTAGCTAGATCTTACCAGCATATTAGCCTGGCCACGTAAGGACAACCTAAGTAATTAGACCAGAGAGAAATGCTGTTTGCTTCCAAACAAACAAGCATGGCTCCCCTGATAAAATATAAAACTACAATGAAGTAGAGGAGACTTGTGAAGGCTTGGAGAAATATTTAACTGGCATTGGTGTTGATCTTTGGTACAGTGACATGCCATCTCAGAAACCCCTTCTCTATATTTCAAAGGCCTTCCCTTCCCGGCTCAAAACATTAGCACAGTAAAGGCCCTAGGTGAGATGCAGGGAGGGACTACCTAAGGGCATTGGACCCTCCCTGCTTTCCATAACAATGGGAGGAAGGTCTGAGTTGCTGGGGGTATAAACTTGCAGGTTCCCGCTCTCCCGGGTTTCTTCTTCCCGGTGGAATCTCGCCTTGTAAGCGTTTTTCCCTTGGAAGTTATACACGTGGTGGTCGCCATCTTGGCCTACACGTGGCTGGGGTTCTAGCCTGGAATCCTAAGCATCGGGTTTTTCCTTTTGCTGATTTGTATGCCTGAACCTGTGATAAGTAAAGTCTTTTAAAACCTCATCGGATCCCTGAGTGTTCATCCATTCCTCGCCGGCCGGAGGTAGAAGGGAACTTGCTTCCCGGCACTGTCGGGGACCCCTGGCGGAGCGCCCCGACACATGGGGGGTTTATTGTTTCATACAAATTCAAGAGTGTTTGGTCAATTTCTTTGAAGAATGTCACAGGTATCCTTATAGGGACTGCATTGAAACTGTACAAAGCTCTAGGGAGTATTACCATTTTGACAATGTTGATTCTCCCCATCCATGAGCAGGGAATACGTTTCCATTTCCTCGTGTCCTCTTTTATTTCTTGGAGCAGTGTCTTGTAGTTTTCTTTGTACAGTCCTTTACACACTTGGTTAAGCTGAGTCCTAGATATTTGATTTTCTGTGGCATAATTGTGAATGCAATCGTTTCCTTAATATCTCTTTCTTCTCTTTCATTATTTGTATATAGGAAAGCCACCGACTTTTTGGGTGTTGATTTTGTATCCTACCATTCTACTGTATGTGTCTATTGTTTCTAGTAGTTTTTTGGTAGAGAATTTAGATTTTTCTAGGTATAATATCATGTCGTCTGCGAATAAGGATAGCTTGATTTCTTCCCTTGCCTATCTGGATTCCCTTAATGTATTTTTTCTTCTCTGATTGCTATGGCAAATATTTCCAGTTCCATATTGAATAAAATAGGTGAGAGTTAGCAACCTTGTCTTGTCCCTGATTAGGGGAAAGGTTTTCAGTTTTTTCCCATTGAGAATGATGCTCTCTATGGGCTTTTGTTAGATGGCTTTGACTATATTGAGGAAGGTTCCTTCAATTCTCATTTATTTTCTGGATGTTTTTAATCATGAATGGGTATTGGATCTTGTCAAATGCTTTTTCTTCATCTATTCATAATATCATATGGTTTTTATTTTTTCTCTTATTGATATGATGTATTATGTTGATTGACTTGTGAATGTTGAGTCATCCTTGCATTCCCGAGATGAATACTACTTGGTCATGATCTATAATGTTCTTGATGAGTCTTTGGATTCTGTTGCTAGTATTTTGTTGAAGATCTTAGCATCTGTGTTCATCAGGGAGATTGGTCTGTAGTTTTCTTTCTTTGTGTTTTCTCATCTTGCTTTGGGTCAGGTTGATATGTGCCTTGTAGAATCTGTTTGGGAGTGTTTCTGTTTCTTCTGTTTTCTGGAAGAGCTTGAAAAGGACTGGCAGTAGGTCCTCCTTAAAGGTTTGGTAGAGTTCACTTGTGAGATTCTTGAACATTCTTTGTAGATAGTACATGCACAAACCCACAGAAAGTACACTGTCAAGAATTAACAATGATGTTAACAAAAGCAACATTCTCCTGGGATAGGCGGTATAAATAATAGGTGAGCTATTTATGTATGTAGGTAGGCAGGATATAGGAAATAATGCCTTCTCATTTTTACTGTGAACCTTAAACTGATTCAAAAAACAAATCAAAACAAAAAGGTGGCAGGGGTAGAGGAAAGTTTTGGATGGCCACATGTTTACTCAAGCAATCATTTCACCATCACAGCAGCTAATAAATCTCTTTCTGCCTCAGAGATAAAATAGGGCCTGTGTTTGGGGCTCCAACCCCTACTCTAAGCACAAAACCCATTTCTATGTGATCTTCATATCAAAAGGAAATGCTAAGCTCTTGTCTTTAAACAGATAGATATGCTGAGAAAACTGATTACTGAAAAGAAAAAGGAACTCCACAGCAGACAACAGCATGAAGTCAGGAGTTGCTAAGTTGAAACTCTGCTGATACTCATGAACTTTTCTCCTTATTTTTAAAACTAATATGTGTATATAAAACTAATGTGTATGTCCAGAGATAGAGATTTGGCATGCTGATAAGACATTAGACACATGTAAAGGCTTGTTCTGTCCATTTCCCTTCACACCCTACTTCCTATATCTCTCTGCTAGATATTATGGCTTTCCTGGCTTTGCCCCTTTAAGAACTTTCTCTGGTGTGTGTTCCAAGAGCCACCAATATAGTTCTATGTTGTTTCCTTTGGGCTAGGCTGAAGCCTCAATGAGCAATCTGAAGATTTCCTTGACCTTCTGTCAATTCCTTTATATACTGAGAGCCAAGAACCATGGTGTCTAGAACATCTTGAACATGCAGAAACATTTTAGCATATCCTTCTCAATTTTAATGAATAGAGTTATTCTTGGAAAGTACAGATTTAGACAAGTATTTCTTCTTTACTCCTGTCCATGCTGTTTTAAAAGTCAGTATATGTCCTTTGTCCTTAAAGTTTTTATGACTGTCCTGGCTGTGCCTCGGTCTTTTGCAAGACCAATATTATCTGTCCAAGCAAATATAAGTAATGGAATAACGTATTCAACCCTAAAATACTTGTGATGTGGAGGAAATGTTTGAATCAGGGATCCTGTGATTGAGATCTATTAAGCATTTTATTTACTTTCTTATAATCCACACTCCCACAGAGCCTTAGGCTAACCTTAAAGTGGCAGAGTAAACTAAATCATCTTGAATATTCCATTTTTCTTTATTATCAGTTGATATCTCTTTTTTAGGGATTGAGAGACAAATTTCTGAATTTTCTTGGCAGAACATCAGAGGCAAGTCACATATAAGGAATAAACTCTCTAGGATTCAGTTTCCTCATGTGGAAAATTTCACTTTTATAAGATGCAGCAATTCCCTCTTTCCTGAGATCACATTACTTGGATGGGCATAAAACTTACTCTTAGATCCCATGAAATCGATCTGAGATTTTGTAGAAAGCATAATGGTATACTTTCCTAACACCTTCATGTACTAGATGGAAAATGAAGTGAAAAGCATGGCTAAGGACTCATTAGTCATAGAATCTGAAGTAGGATTCTGTACTTTTATCTTCATTCAAGTGGCTATTGTATAGTACCAGGTCACCTTTTGCTTCCTAGAATCACAACTTTTCCTGGGACATGAATTTAGTTTAGTCACCCAGAAAACAATTTCCATGTACATGTTTGCTTTATGTAAAAAAAACTTTTTTGATTTTGCATTTTCTTACAAATTAAATTTCTCAAAGATTTATGGCTCAGATTGAATAATGTTCCACCTTCTGTGGGTATTTTCTCCCACATGTTAGCACTCTTACACTTCATACTTGATGATAAGAACTATTATTTTATTTTTTGTTTTGGGGCGTGCAGGCAGTACTCAGAACTTACTCCTGGCTCTATGCTCAGGGATCATTCCTGGTGTCCTCATGGAACCATTTGGGGGTGTCAGGGACCAAATTGGAATTGACTGTATGTAGAACAACTGCCCCACCCACTGTACTATTTCTTTGTCCTCGATGTTCAGAAATATTCAGAGTTAAAGTTTGGCTTTTAGGGATCGGAGCGATAGTACAGTGGGTAGGGCATTTGCCTTGCATGCCGCCAACCCAGGTTTGATCCTTGGCATCCCATATGGTCCCCCGAGCACTGCCAGGAGTAATTCATGAGCAAAGAGCCAGGAGTAACTCCTAAGCATTGCCAGGTGTGACCCAAAAAGAAAAAAATAAAGTTTGGCTTTTTAGGTTCCAAATGGCAAGCACGAGAGGATATATTTGTAATAGCTAGTATTAGATTGAGAAAAAACTGAGCAAAGTTACCAGATGAAACCATCTTCAATATTACTTTTGCTAGCAGTCAGTGCAATGTAATGTAGAGTTAAAAAGCATTTTATTCACATTTATGTTTCAGTCACAGTTTTACTACTCTAGACATGGCAGAGACTTTTTCATATGCCTGTCACCATTAGCTGCCCAAATTTTAACCTGTTATAGGTCCTGAACAGATATCTGGGCATTTTATGAAATGCCTTGATTGGACTGCCAGACTATCTGCAATCTTGCAGAGTAGATAAGTGACTGCTTCTGTAAGAGTTTAGAAATTAAAATTAACTGGCTTCATCTTATACTTTGGGGCTCATATTGGTTTCTTCTCGTTTTATTTCATTAAACATCTTTCTAATTAAATCCTGGCTGCTAATAATCTGTAAAGCCTAGGAAAATACAAGACTTTGACTTAAGGCTGACCCAAATGGAATGCAGCATAAATCTTATTAGCGGTGGAAGAAAGTCTCTGTCTGAAATAGACCTTGGTTGGATGACTTGAATCACAGGGGGAAGGAGTGATCTGTGAGGATGACTTGATGAATGAAGCACATCCACTTTAGCCCAAATGGAAGACTGAGTGGATGATTCTTAGCTCACTTGCTGGTATTTTAATATGACTACCAATGAGAGAGTCCCTTGCTTCTCAAGATTCTGGTTCCCTTATTTCCTAAAATTAAAGCTTTGCTTTACTACTCTGAGCCAAGAGATTTCTTTGTCTTCCCTCTGGCATGATAGAGACAGGAATTGAGGGGTGATATTTTTCTCTCTGGCAAAGAGCATCTTCATCAAATCAACACTTGATAGAAAGTGCCTTCAATTTCAGAAGACACTTATTTCCATGTCTATCTCTCAAGATTTTTTCTCCAGTACTAGCCCTAGAAACTGGAGTACAAAGTACTTGCTTGGGAAAAAAAGCATATAGTGGTTATGTTTTTTTAAAGGAATTGTGGAAGTTATGCCTCAAGTGAGAACTGAGTTGGTTCTGGACACTGCTCTGAGTTAAATGTGAATGTGAAGAGGTGACTGTTGTGAAGAGACTTAATTCAGACGTCATTTGAAAATAGATTAAAAATTGGTCCGCTTTCCTATGTAGTTCACCAAAAGGCCTGCAGCTCTACAAGTTTGGAATTCCTTTGTGTTCCTCTGCTATTCCTTGACCCAAGACTCTGTGTTCTTGGACTTGGGTGTGGTTGCTCTCAATTTAGCATTCATCCCATGTTGAAAGAAAGTGGAAGAACTTGTTAGAGACTCAAGTTTGGAACCCAGGATGATAAATAATATTTCTCAAAGATCAAACTATAAAATGCTGAAATCAAGAGAAGGGGGTGAAAGGAAGCATATTATCAGAATTTGAAATGTCTCTGTTACACACTGTAAATCTATTTCTAAATAAAAATGCCATGCATTTATTCTCAGTATATGGGTATGTTCACTGTACCTATAAAAAATGTGGCGGGTGCTAAAAGACAAGGTCCTCTTCTTAAGGTTTTAGAGAGGATATGGCAATTTAATATTTCCAACTACCAATCTTGGAAATATTAGTTTCTTCTTGATTTGGTAGTTGAATCTGAATCATTTTCTTAAATTTTGTGAGCTATAAAGAATGGGCCAGTGGTATCAAGCGATTGTTGAATCAGTTTTCTCCTTTTCTTAAAAGGCAGTCATAGTGTGTCTTGTTGTATGACCTACATCTAAACAAGCTTTCTGCTGATATCTACCCAGTCAGGCCCTCTGTGCTCCAGGATACTGGCATGT